>CAUYQU010026693.1:0-88097 GCA_963574635.1 Cheracebus regulus | reverse complement strand
TGAACAAAGTCTCCAAGAAATATGGGACTATGTGAAAAGACCTAATCTACGTTTGATAGGTGTACCCGAATGTGACGAAGAGAATGAATCCAAGCTGGAAAATACTCTTCAGGATATCATCCAGGAAAACTTCCCCAACCTTCCAAGGCTGGCCAATACTCAAGTTCAGGAAATACAGAGAACACCACAAAGATATTCCTCGAGAAGAGCAACCCCACGGCACATAATTGTCAGATTCACCAGGGTTGAAATGAAAGAGAAAATGCTAAGGGCAGCCAGAGAGAAGGGTAGGGTTACCCACAAAGGGAAGCCCATCAGACTCACAGCAGATCTCTCAGCAGAAAACCTACAAGCCAGAAGAGAGTGGGGGCCAACATTCAACATCCTTAAAGAAAAGAACTTTCAACCTAGAATTTCATATCCGGCCAAACTAATCAAAGATGAAAAAACTTTGTTATTTTCATCCCCTATTCCTTCCTGTCTCCATTGTTAAGCACAATTATTGGCATAAAAGAGGTTTTTAATACCCTTTTTAAACTGCATTCTAGCCTGGGCAATAGAACAAGAATCCCATTCTCTCTCCCTCTTTCTCTTCCTCTTTCTTTCTCTCTTTCATTCTTTTTTTCTTTCTTTTGCTGTTTCCTTCTTTCTCCTTTTCTCTCTTTAAAAAAAAAAATAGTCTTCCTGTATTCTCAGCTGGGCTCTCCCTGCTTGACACCTTGCAAGGGATTCCTCCCATTTTAGGGCAGAGCCTGAACTCCTTTGGCACCTACAAGGCCTGAAATATCTGGCTCCTGTCTTCCTCTTCTGCTTCGTCTACTGCTCCCAGTGCTCTGCGCCCCTGATAGAACTTTGGTCCTTGCCCTTTGCATGAATTGTTCCCTCTGCCAGTCTCACTCATACTCCCTACCCTGTACTCATCAGTCCTGCCTTTCACAGTTTAGATGTCACCTCTTCCAGGAAGCCTTCCCAGATGCTCTGGGATAAATGATGTTCCAAGCAGCTTCCCACATGTTCTCTGTCATAATATTCATCCCATTATATTATCTTGGTAATTCCTCAATTTTTTTGTCTGACTCCTTCACTAGACTGTAAGTCGTATGAGAACAGGGACTGTGTTTGGATTCCTGGGGTCTACCATGATGTTTTACATGTGGCAGATGCTCCATTAATGCCAGGTGAATAAATGAACACATAGCCAGAATTTGATTGAGGTTCACCAAATTCTGGTAGCCCATCACCTGTGGTCCATCATTCATAGTTCTTGGATTATTTCCTCTTAGTCATTAATTTGGTCATTCACTCGATCTATCCAACCATTTATCTATTCAACCAACCATCCATCCATCCATCCATCCATCCATCCATCCATCCATCCATCCATGCATCCATCCATTCAACCATGCATCCATCCATCCATGTGTCCATCCATTCAGCTATCCATCTGTCCATCTGTTCATCCATCTGTCCATCCATCCATCCATCCATCCATCCATCCATCCATCCATCTATCCATCCATATATTTCTGTGGCTAGGTGGAAACAAGGAGGTTGAAGTCACAGTCAGTTTTAGCAAAAGAAGAAAATTAGGATTTCTGATGTTAATGTTAGGTTTGGTGTAAGGTATAGATCAGGCTCAGAAAACCAGAACCACATTCTGGGCACACCCAGGCAGGGAGTGACAGAGCTAGTGGAGGAATGGGTCATGCAGCAGAAGCTAAAGCAATTCAAGCCCCCTGCCCCCACCCCAACACACATGGCCAGCCCAGAAATGTCTAGTCCCACCTCCCCTCCCTCCCCCACTTCCTTCTTCTATGAAGTCTTCATGGAGACCTCTCTCTGGGCCAGGACTGTCCTTAAGACTATTGAATCAGACCCAGATTTCTGCCCTAAAGCTGCTGTGAGTGTATAGGGGGATTCTAGGTTAGGCATGGAGAACAACACAGGAGGCCCACAGTGGTTCCTGCCATCAGAGAGACCCAGGTCATGTGCTCTGAGCACCTGGAGGGAAGAGAGGAAGGGAGGGCTGCATGTAAGAGGGGGCGTTGGAACTGGATCCTGACGAGTGGGTAGGACTTGGGCATGTGAAAACGAGGGGAGAGTGTTCTAGGACACAGTCAAATGAGCCAGGCACAGAAATGGAATGAATCCAGGCAAGTTCAGGGAATCCAGCCTACTGGGGGGCAGGGAGTAGGATGAGAAAGAGGGCTGGGGAGAAGGCCAGGGAGGAACTGGGCCAGGTCACAGCCCCAGCCTTGGAGGCCAGCTGGGGAATGATGGATTGAGTAACTCACTCATCTAACAAATATTTTTAGCATTAATATGTTCCAGGCCACAGGCTGTGGGCTGGGTACAAAAACGATGGAAATCTGCCCTCGGATGGCTCAAAGTCTGCGAGCCATTCCTATGCATTGAAGTGGTTCCAACTGAGGAGGGGCCTTGTCATTCTGGCTGGGTTCCCCGACCTCAACCCACCCTCCCCTCCATGTCCCTCATTCCCTCCATCTCACAGCCACTGCCACTTTAGGGCCCACGCCTCTTCCCCAGTGATTTGCAGAAGCATCCAGCCTGCTCTCCCTGCTTTAGCCTCGTCCATCTTCCCCTCCCTGCAGGCAGTGCAATCTCCATAAAGGAACATATTGTGGCCGGGCGCAGTGGCTCATACCTGTAATCCCAGCATTTCGAGAGGCCAAGGTGGGTGGATCAGTTGAGCCTAGGAGTGAGTTTGAGACCAGCCTAGGCAATGTGGTGAAACCAGCTCTATGAAAAAAATACAAAAATTAGCTGGGCATGGTGGTGTGCACCTGTAGTCCCAGCTACTCCAGAGGCTGAGATGGGAGGATCACCTGAGCCCAGGGAGGTTGAGGCTACAGTGAGGCGGTGCTCACAGCACTGCACTCCAGCTCTGCCACAGAGTAAGACCCTGACTCAAACAAACAAGAAAAAAGAGCATATCATGGTGCCCCTCCCTTGCCTAAAACCCTTTCTGGCTCCCCAGTGCTCTGAGAATAACTTCCAAGTTGCTTGTCCTGGACTAAGAGCACCCCTCACATTCTTCTCCCCCGACTCCTCTGTGGCCTCATAGGAGTTCTTTCATTTCCTTGAAGGCTCCCTGTGTCTTCCTCTGATCAGGTTTCCCTCCAGCCCTCACTGCCCTCTCTGCGCAGGCTCCCTTTGCAGGCCCTGCAGGTTGGGGACAGATAAACATTCTTTGGGCCCCTTTCTGGACTCCCCAGGCTACGCTTAGTGTGGCAAGGCATGTTTTTTTCTGCCTGTGTGTTTGCTTGGTTTCTCCACAGCCTGCGAGCTCCTTGGGAGGGGGATGGCATTTGCCAAGCATCCCATTGTCTCACCATTCTGTCTACAGCTCAGGAGTGCCCGCTGTAGAGCGGGCCTTGGATTCCTGGGGACCCAAGGATGGATGAAAGCCAGGCTTAGACGGGGGAAGGGGGGCTTCTCCTGCTTCCCATACCCCCAGGCCACTTGGTGGGGAGGGGTCCAGAGATATGAGGTGGGTGTCAACTTGGGAGGAAGCTCAGGACCTCTGGGATTCCAGAGAGGTCTGGCAGGCTCCAGCTGTCCTCAGCTGGGAGACAGGGTGGGGCCAAGGCTGAGGATAAGGCAGGTTCCCTCTGCCATGCAGCAGCCGGAGTCCAGCTCCCAGGTCTGGGTGGGAAGGAGTCACCCCCTCGGTGGCCCGGCTGTGACTTTGGCCCCGGCGTTCACTGCGCCCTTTCTCTCTTTTTCTCTCTGCCTCTTTCCAGCTCGACCCGCCGGGGGCTATTTTTGCTTCCTTCTTGTGCAGCTGCCTGAGCAACATTGTGGCTTTAATTGGTCCATTTTCTGCATGCTGGAAAGATGTTCCCTCCCGGTCCCCTGCCCACCCCCACCCGAGAGTGGGCCCAAGAGTAAAAGCTAGAAGTGAGGCTAATTATGGAGGGAAGGGTGGACAGAGACAGGCTCAGGCGAAGGAGAAAGATAAACGGAGGGAAGGGAACAGATAGAGACAGAGAGGCAGAGAAAGAAACAGAGAAGGCAAAGGCCAACACACAGGAGAGCAGGAGCCGGAGAGCTGGAGACAGAAATAAATAATTGAGGTAAGAGAGAAACACTGGGAGACAGAGGCACAGAGAAGCAACCAGATGGATTCAAATTCACATTGCGTGACAAGAGAGAGAGAGGCCCGCAGCCCGCAGCTGGACGGGCAGCGGGGAGTAGCATCCCTAGGGAGGCCACGACTGGCTTAGAACTCCACCACCTCCAGCCGGGGGCCTCTAGCCAGCCTCTGCTTCTCTGGGCCGCCTTTGCAACATAGAGATAATCAGTGACAGGTCTGCACTCTTTGCAGGGTTTTGCTCAGGAGGACTGGAAGGTGCTTTGTAAATGGTTAGACTTTTGCAAATAGGGGAAGAAGGGAATCTCTGTTCCGAAGTGTGGAGCTTTACCTGTGTCCATCTTCCTGTCTCTTGAACTTTAAATGAGTTAGGGTGGAGGAGGGCAATGCCTAACACACTATTTGTTGTCTGTTCCTACAGCAAAGGTGTACTGAGCACCTGCTGACTGTGTCCAGCCTCCTTCCTGGGCTCTGAAGGTGAAAGGTGACTGGGGCAGGGTTGCTGCCCTCCTGCTCAAGCCCCGGCCTCCATTAGGTGCTCAGTGTTTAGGAGGAGGAGCTTACACACCTAACTCACTCTAACCTGGCACTTGTTCTAGCTGAGGGATGCCTGTGCCTCCACCCAGGGGAAGCCAGAGACAGCTTCCCAGAGAAGGCAACGGGGACAAGGCCTTGAAGGCTTTTGTGAGTAAAGCCACAGAAACCCAGAGAATTGCTTCCTGGTGCCTTTGAGACCAGCTAGTCCAGGGATCTCAAACTCAGGTGCCGCATGGGGTGGCTGGAGTGAGACTGTGGGAAACGGTGGGCCCTGTCTGTAGATGAGACAACTGAGGCCCCGAGAGAGGCACGGCTTGCCTGAGGCCCACGGCTGGTGGGAGGAGGCGTGTGCTTCCTCAGTCAACACTCCTTTCAGGAAAATGACTCAGCCCCTTCCACCAGCACGGAGGGATGGAGGGAAGGAGAAACCTGGGGGAGTGGGGAGGTTGGCTTAATGAGAGGGCGGCTGGGAGTAGGCACATCACAGTGAAAACCAGCAAGGGGAGGATGGGTCATCCCCAAGGGGAGGCGCCGGCTCCTGGACTCAGCTGACCAGACCCCTAGCCTGCCCACGGCTTCGGGCAGGGGAATGGAGCCAGGGCTGGGGGTTCCTCAGCCTCAGAGGCCCAAATTGCCCTGGCCTACGCCTGCTGAGCTGCTGATTATCTGAGGCAGAAATCCTGCCAAGCTGGACTTTAGAGAATAATCATCACAACCAATAACAATGCCTCCCACCTGCGCTGAGCTTTTAACTTGCTCAGCCACTAGCAAGCAGCCTTGTCTGACTCAGAGAGAAAGGCCGGGAGAATCTGTGCCAGGCCCAAGAGCAGGAAAGAGCCCAGCAGAAGAATAAGACATCCTAATTTACCTCCTTGAGCCTCAATTTTCTCCGCTCTAAAATGGAGATGAAGTTCTCTGCCTCTGATGGTCTTCCTAGCCTCATCTTGGACCCCAGATCTCCACTCCCACCTCCCTCCCTCCCCCAGTCAAGCACACTCACATGTAAAGCCCAGGCATGGGGAACTGCTGATGAACCCCTCTGAGGTCTCTGCTTTTGTTTTACATCAAATACCAACCTGCTCCGTGCTTTTAGTGAATTCCCTTTTATCCTACAAAGACCAGTGCTGCCTTCTCTGCAAAGGCCTCTGCTGTGGTCTGGATGTTTCTGTCCCTCTGAAATTCATGTGTTGAGATCAAATCCCCAGCATGTTGGTATTAAGAAACGGGACCTTTGGAAGGTGATTAGGTGATGGCGGAGGGGGGTGTCTGCCTTCATGAATGGGATTAGTGCCCTTATAAAGAGATTCAGGGGAGTCCTTTTGCCCTTCCACCATGTAACATATAGAAGATGGAACTGTGAGGAACATATCTATGAGGAACAGACCCTTGGCAGACATGAAATCTGCTGGGCCCTTGATTTTGGACCTTCCAGCTTCCAGAACTGTGAGCAATAAATTTCTGTATTTTGTAAATTTCTGTAATTTGTAAATTACTGCTTTGTTATAGCAGCCTGAACATACTAAGACACCTTTTCTGATTCTCTCCCTGAAGAGTTCATCACTCCCTGTGCTTCGCTGCCACTGTAGTGTGTACATTACAGCAACATATTCTATTTATATTGTTGCCTCTTCCCCCTTCAGTTTGAAAGTTGCTTGAGACTAGGGAGACCAGACCTTATGTACTTCTGTATTCCCAAAGCCCAGCATGGATCTAGCACACATTAGGTGCTCAAGAAACAGTTTTTGGCTGAGCGCAGTGGCTCATACCTGTAATCCCAGCACCCTGGGAAGCCAAGGTGGAGGTAGGTGGATCACCTGAGGTTAGGAGTTCAAGACCATCCTGGCCAACATGGTGAAACCCCATCTCTACTAAAAATACGAAAATTAGCTGGGCATGGTGGCACACGCCTGTAGTCCCAGCTAGTCGGAGGCTGAGGCAGGAAAATCACTTGAACTTGGGAGGCAGAGGTTGCAGTGAGCCGAGATGATCACATCATTGTACTCCAGCTTGGGTAACAGGGTGAGACTCCATCTCAAAAAAAGAAAGAAAGAAAGACAAAGAAACAGTTTTTGATTCAAGTGATCACATCAGATTATATTTGTCACCGTGTCTGTTTCCTCCACTAAACTAGAAGCCTCCTGAGGGTATGGTCTGAGTCCTGTTCACCTTCTATGTGTTGCCTAGCACAGGAGACATCCACAAAAAGGTTAGCAAAGTGTGTAAACAAAGGAAAGCACTTTGTAAAGCAAGATCCAGGGTAAAGGAAAGAAACCCCTGGATGAAAGAGAAGTAAGGTGAACACTTGATTCGATGGCTGTGTCCTTAAGGTGGTGGGTATGCCTGCTTGCATGTTGTGAAAGTATGTCTGTATATATGTATATGAGTGTCATTTTTGAGGTTATGTGTGTGCACGAGTAGGTGTGTGTGCAGGCATGGAAGGATATAGGCATTGCTTGCTTTATGCATGTGTATGATTGTGTGTAGTGTATGGGTATTCTTGTATTATTGAGTGTAAGTGTTGTCTAGAGTCTACTGGTAAGTCTGAGTGTGTACACCTCTATGTGTCTGGGGTATGTGTGTAGGTGTGTGCGCCTGTATGTGTATGTGTACGTGTAGTGTTGTGTCAGGTGTTGAAAGATGAAGTAGGAAGCAGAAGAAAGAAAAGCCTCACTTGTGGCTGGTGCAGTGGCTCACGCCTGTAATCCCAGCACTTTGGGAGGCCGAGGTGGGTGGATCACGAGATGAGGAGTTCAAGACCAGCCTGGCCAAGATGGTAAAAGCCCATCTCTACTAAAAAATACAAAATTAGCTGGGCATGGTGGTGGGCGCCTGTAATCCCAGCTACTCAGGAGGCTGAGGCAGAGAATTGCTTGAACCCAGGAGGTGGAGGTTGCAGTGAGCTGAGATTGTGCTACTGCACTCCAGCCTGGGTGACACAACAACACTTGGTCTCAAAAAAAGGAAGGAAGAAAGAAAGGAAGGAAGGAAAGAAGCAACGAAAGCAAGGAAAGAAAGAAAGAAAAAAAGAAAGAAAGAAAGAAAGAGAAAGAAAGAAAGAAAGAAACTCACTTGTGATTGTGAGTCATTTGCACAAATGCCAGGTGCAAAGGGCAGGGACTCGTAGATGTTCCCAGCAGAGACCCACATACTTCACATCCCATCTCCAGCTTCCACTCCATTCATTCATGCGTTCACTCACTGATGCATGGATGCTGACTCTGCTAGGCCCTATGCTGGCTGAGCCCCAGGACCATCATCTTGCTTGAGATGGCTTCCCTGGGCAGCCACCGTCTTGCTGAGACCCTGGCTGCCCCAGGCTCTGCCTCAGCCTGGTGTTCTCAAATCCCACCTTTCCTGCCAGCCTATCCAACTGTCTTTGCCTAGCCTCCCCAGCAAGGCTCTGCAGAGAAGAGGGTTATTCTAACAAAGGGGAAGTGAGAAGAAAACCAGCGATGAGAAAATGGAGAAGGCTCTTGGCAGCTTGGCAGGTTCTGCCCCAGACAGTTCCTCTCTGCAGGGGCCACATGCCCTTCTGCCACTGCAGCATTGGTGGGCACACAACGCTGGACTTATTTTGTGTGCCCAGCCTGTCTGTTAGCCTGGAGGTTCCTGGAGGGCAGAGGAACATTATTTATAGTTTTTCCTCTTCCCTCAACTGTCAGGGAGGGGGTGGCAGAAGGTTCAGACCCTTGTGGCCTGATCTGCAAACTCTACAGCTTGATATTGAGAAACAAACCCGATCTGGTTAACAAAGGAAACTGATCAGCAGCCCAGACCCTGGGAGAAAAAAGAGTGGGCTCTTAGGACTCATGTGATTTTAGATCCTTGTTTACAGGCGGGTGTGGAATTCATTTATTTCTTTTTCAATTAAGGAAAAAAGCCTGATAGAATAACGATTCAGTGAATGAGTCAGAAGCCGGGAGGCTTTCACTTCTCTCTGGTGCCTCAATCCCTTACTGAGCACCTACTATGTGCCAGAAGCCATGCTGGGCATGCAGAGCTGGGAAGCTGTGGCCTGTATATTCTGCTGGTGGTGGGATGTGTCCCTCGCCTGGAGCTCCAGAGAAAGGGCAGGCTCTGTTTGGTTGGAGGCGAATCTAGAAGAGTTTCTGCAGGAGATGGCATTTGAGATGAAATTTGAAGAAAGGGACATGTTTTTGAGGAAGACATCAGCATGTGCAAATGTCCAATGGTAGAACCAGCAGGGGTTTTTTGAGGAATGGTGAGCAGTGCCCTGTGGCTTTGGGCTCAAATGCTGGTCAGCCCCAGAGAGGCATGAAGTGGTGTGGTGAACTCAAATGGAAGAGTCCAGTCCAGCCCAGGCTCCAGTCCTCCCTGGCCTGTTCTGTGATCTTGCTGCATTTGCTTCTACTCTCTATGGGCTTGTTTATGGGTGGTAGGACCAGACTGGAAATGTGGTAGGAAAGGCTGATAAAAGGCTTGTGTACCCTTCTGTCCCCTGCCATGCCAGGGGCAGACACAGGCCATTACATCATCATGATGGGCTTTTGTGTTGTTTTTGAGGAAGCATGAGATGGGTAGAGGCACGATCTAGAGCCAGACTACAGAGGTGCAAAATTCAGCGATGCCATGTACTGGGAATCCCTGGGCAAGGTCCTTAATCTTCCTGTGCCCAGTTTCCTCATCTGCAAAGTGGAGATAATAATACTGACTTCATAGTGTTGTTGCCATGGGATTAAACAAGATTAAATTAAATTTCATATAGATATCTGTAAAATACTTACAATGGTATTGGACATATGGACACAGGGTCTGTAAGTGTTTGTTTTCCTAAACCCACACTCAACCCCAGTGCTTTTCATGGCAGTGCTCAGGGCAGCTGTATGAATCAGTTTGTTGCTTCTCCTGTTTTAACCCAATCTCCTCATTGTAGATGGCAGGTTGTCCGGGGAGTGAGTCTAGGTGGTGGAAAGCCTTTCCTTAGGGTCTCAGTGACTCAGTGGAGCTGGAGCTCCCTATTTCCTGAGTCTGACACCAGAGTTTGTTACATTATAGGATGATATGGTTTGGCTTTGTCCCCACCCAAATCTCATCTTGAATTGTAGTTCCCATAATTCCCACGTGTTGTGGGAGGGGCCTGGTGGGAGATAATTGAATCATTCCCTCTAGTAGTGAATAAGTGTCTCGAGATCTGATGGTTTTTTTTAAGGGGTTTCTCCTTTCATTTGGCTCTCATTCTCTCTTGCCTGCCACCATGTAAAAAGTGCGTTTTGCCTTCTGTCATGATTTGAGGCCTCCCCAGCCATGTGGACCTGTGAGTCCATTAAACCTTTTCTTCTTTATAAATCACCCAGCCTCGGGTATATCTTCATCAGCAACATGAAAATGAACTAATACATACAACTTACAGCATAAGAAGGTGCTAGCAGGAAGGTTCCCAGTACTTAAGACGGAAACTCCTGAAACCTTTATCTGCCCACTATGAAGGGAAGAGCTGATCTCCAGCCCTCCCAGCCCTGCAAGAAGTGAGGATCACCCACAGGACTGTCCCAGGGGAGTCAGCGTTGGGGGTGAGGCACAGCAATGTCCCCACTTGCATGGTACCCCCTCTCCTGGAGGGCCAGTGTATCTCCAATCTCTGTGGCAGGCTCCTCCCTATCTCTCTGGGCCCTTTCCTTCCATCTGTTTCTTCTTAGGAGCTACAGCTACAGCCTGGGGTGGTGGTCACTCAACTAGCACTTGAGGGGAGGGTCCAGGGAACCAGCTTTGCCCTAGATGGGTCCATTCCCAAAGTGGCCAGCTTCCATCTTCAGTGACACTGGAACCGTATGACCTGCTGACCGGCCTCTGGCAAGCGGATGGACCTCCAGCTTCACAACCAGACTGCTTCTAGTTAAGGACAGGTGCCTCCAGCCCTTGAGGGAGAAAACTCAAGAAAGTGCTTTCAAGGCGTGATTCAAAGACGACCTGCACCAAATCACTTAGGGCTGGGGGTCAGGAGGCTCATGGATGAAGATGCAGATTCCTGGGTCCTACACTAGACCTGCTGGGTTAGACCTTCTGGGGCTGGGAACCCAGGAATCCACAAGCTTCCCAAGCACCTCCTGCACACTCAAGTTAGTAAACTGTGGGACTCATGGGGCAACAGCAACGGGAAACCCCTCAGGACCAGGAATCCTTGGTACCGTCCCAGCCCCATTGCCAGACTCCCTGAGGGACGCCAGGGATTCAGTTTGTGCCAGTGAGCGAGCCCAAGCCTGCGTCTTCGCTCCTTTCTCTCCAGCTGCCCACACTGCTCACACGTTCCCCGCATTTTCTAAATTCAAAGTGGGGCAGTTTGAGCTGTTTACCAACTCCCTTTCCTGGGCACCAGGTCTTAGAAGCCTGCCACTGGGGAGGGGTCTGGGCTCACACCCTTCTAGGGCTTGGCAGGAGTTTCCCCGGCTGTGGGGAGGGGGTGAGGATGGGACCCCCAAGGGCCCTGCTGCAAGCTACACAGTTTCCTGGCCTGGAGCAAGCCTCTGACTTTCCGGACAAAGCTTGGGCCTCTGAACCACTTCCTCCAGAAGGCATAGTCTTTACAATCTCCCCCAAGTGCGATGGCAGCCTGAGTGCTGTCAGGCTCACCTGCAGAGGGACGCCTGTGCTGCACCCTGGTGCTGGCGCTGGGGTGGGGGTGGGAGCCTGACACCCACTCTGGCCCCTGCAGATGGTCCAATGCCTCACTGGCAGAGCAAGCGTTCGTTGAACACCTGCTGAGTGTGGCTTGCTGTACTGGGTGCTGGAGGGGGGAGGGTGAGGGATGGGGAATCACTGGGGGTGTAGAAAGAAATAGAAGACTGGGGGCGTGGAGAAGCCCACATGCAGGTTCAGAACAATCACCAAGCAGCCTGCCAGGCAAAGTGAAACACACTCATCTGAATCCAGTCTGTGTGAGCTTATTCAGCAGGCCAGGCTGGTGTCTCTGAGGTGTAGGGTGTGCGCTGGCATGGGAGGGGGGCAGGAAAGAGACAGGGGCACACAGGACTTATGTGCCAGTCCTGAGGCCACCATGGACTTGCTGTGTGGCCTTGGGTAAGTCACTTACCCTCTCTGAGCCTCAGCCATTCCCCTTTCTGTGCTCCTCCAATGTACACAACCTGGGAAATTGCCAGCTTAAACAATTTGTCTGACAATGGGCAAGGTATATGGCTTCTTGGTCATCTGAGTGGTCTCAGCTAGAGGCCCATGTCACCCCAACAGGCAATATGAGGTCATGATTAGAAACCCCGTGCTTTGGGGTCACAGGCCTTCACTGAAAGCCACTCCCATCACATGCAAATCAATGCCCTTGTCTATAGAATCAGCAGATCTGTCAGATTCATGGCAGGGAGGAGTCAATGAAATTCACTCCCAGCTGGGGAGCAGGGTGCCTGGACGGCCTCTCAGGGAAGGGGCAGAGGACGTGAGGTTCACAAAGCACTGCCTTCCTCTTTCGCTTTGAATCATTTTAGTTGCAGTCGTCACTTGCTGGAGATGCTGATGAATACAAAAGCCAGAGAGCATTTCACTTTTTTCAAAGACTGCTGGAGTTATGAGGTTTGAGGAACGCCAGGGTACAGGATGGAAGGGGCCCAGTGCTGTGCCTGGCGCTTGGTGAGCTCTCCTGACTGTTATAATACAGAGTTCTTCCCACTGCTTCCTCTCTTTAGTGTCTTCCCACGAAGCCACTCCTCCCCTTTCTCCTTTTCAGCTGTGTTTGTTCCCTAGAGACAGCTGGAGCCCCATCCCCCAACAGCCCCTATTTTGCCCACTGGCTAGCGGGGCCTCTCCCCTGCAGCAGCCTGGCTCTGGGCTAATCCTAAACCCTCCCCTAATTGAAGAGCATACAGCTTAGGGGTTAACCGTGCAGTGCTTAAAATTAGAGACCTGTATGCCAATGCTGGCTTGCTATTTATTGGCTGTGTGACCTGGGGCAAATTACTTAGCCTCTCTGTGCTTTGGCTTCCTCCTCCAAAAAAAAAAAAAAAAAAAAGACTAAAACATTTACATTGCAGGGCTCTTGTCAAGATGAAACCAGCAAGTGCATGTAAAACATTTAGCACGCACTAAGCAGTCAATGAATGTGCAGCTGTTCTTCAGGTTAAAGCCACCCTGGTTATCTGTCTTCTGTTTTCTTCACTTTCGCAGAGCCGCCTCCCGGCATGGGCCAGTCTGGCTGGAAACTGTAAGAGTGAATAAGAGAAGGATCCATGTGAGTGCGTGGTCAAAATAGAAGTTGCCGTGGAAAGGCGAGAGATGAGTCTGCCAGGGAGAGCCTGTCTGGATGTCGTCAGCTGTGATGAGCCTACAGGTTGTCACGGACTTGGCGGCTCTCCGATGCCTGCTGAGCAGTCTTCTGTGTATATGAATCCAGAGCCTGTCGGGATGAACCAGGCTATGGGGAATCAGTGTTAATGGTGCTGGGAGCCAGGTTCGGCAGGAAGGTTCCTCAGAAGGATCCGGACTCCATCACAATCATTGCAGACGGAGTTGGACTCCAGCCAGCGGAGAGGAGGAGTTGCAGAAAATGTGTGGGGACCAGAACTAGCTAATCAAGCCTCAGGGGTTTGAAATTCTTTCATCCCTCACCACTCACCTCAGAAAAGTGATGCGGTACATTGTGACCAAGCAGGTGAAAATTCTATTCATTCTCATCATAAATGCCTTCAAGAGTTGGTAGACCTAAGAGCACAAAAGAAGGCAAGATTCCCTCCATTTCCAAAAATCTTGAGTTGAAAGGGTGAATACATGTGAATATGGTCAGAGTTGAAACCTACAAATTCAGGCATATGATCAACCCTGTGTTAAGTGTAGACAAGAATTAAGGAGTGTGTGGATTACCGGAATCCAAGGATTGGGCTGGGGAGCTGGGGAGACAAACCCTCATTTTTTAAGCCCGTGACACAGAGCTTAGGGAGGCCCCCTAGGCCAACACATTAGGGAGAAATTCCCTATCCTAAGCAACCTCAACTGAGAGGCTCATAACAGCCCCCTTGGGGATTAAGCAACCCCAGTTAACTGGGATAATGGGTTTTCTTTGTTGGTGTACATTTTTTCACTCCAGGAGGATTTGGGGTTAAGACAGGCTTATGAGAATTAAAACCATAGTATTTTATTTTTTCTGTTTTATGCTTACTTGTAATGCTAAGATAATTTTGCCTATTAAAGTGAGAATCTAATCATCCTAATTTAAAATGTAATTGAGCAATTAGATGTGTGAGTTTACATTAAAATGTTTCTAAAGTTATGCTTAGTCCTAGAATATTTCAGAGAATTTTAGGTTCACAGCATATATATATTTAATTTACTAGCTGTATATGAATTAGTTACGTACCCAGGGAGACGTTGCTCAAAACAGACAAATGAGTTAAAAAGGAAATCCAATACATGGCGTTAAAAATGTTATTGAAGTATATCATACACTCTGACAAGTCCTGAGATGATCAAGGGAACCAGTATCCATGATGATCTAAGTAGTAACAGAGCAAGATGCCTCATCGAATTTGAACCTGGAAAACTCCTCAGCAGCTCCCTTCTGCAGTCAGCCCCCCTTCAAGGGAAAACACTCACTCCAAACATTAAATGTACAAAGGCAGTAGAAATTGTTTGAGATGTGTTTAATTAATGACGTTTGTAAACGCGATCAAATATCCAAAGACTTCTTAGAAAGAGTTGCTAAAACCCTCCTGATATCAACAGACCAAAAATTTGTAAGCAGATTTAAAGACTTAAGAGAGAATTAGGGTTGTGAATGTGTCAGTTTAATAAATTGAACTCTAGTTATTTAAACTCAAAGTAAACGTCTGAGTAGTCTTTTCTGGGCATCACGACTGCCCATGGAAACACCAGAAAACTCAAATGAACGTGCATGTGAACAGTCACAGTCCAAAGGCGTGAAGGAATTTTCATGAAATGACGCATCACGCCTGTATCTTTCCTTAGGTAGAAGGCAGGTTTCCAACCTCCAAGGCCACTCTGAATGTTTTGGGCTTTGTAGATCATGCTTTTCTTTAAACAGCATGCCCATATTGCCTATAATTTACTTTAAAATATTTCAAATAGACGGTGGGACATATTTTGAGTCTATACTCCAGGATACCCTAGAACAGTCAGTTAACGTGAATAGAAACACTGTACATACTCCAAGGATGGGTGTTTAGCATTGGAAAGAGTCTAATCAGAAGCCCACAATATACAGGGGCAACTATAAGGGTTTCCATTGTCTTTATTTCCAATCAGCATGAGAGGGCTTGTTCATTAGCATAATGGGTACAAAATGATTTTTCATGGGTGAATCCAGTAATACAAACAATGCATAATAATTAGCTGGAGATACAATACGGATCCTGTCACTCTTGCCTGAACAGAGTCTTAGAATCCAAGGGTCCAAAAGCCTACAGAAGGTCTCTACATTCAGGACACCCTCTAGTATTGTGCGTGGCCAATTACTTGATTCCCTGTAGAAGCTCAGCTGAGTTTGGCATGAGAATACTGTTGCCTCTACCCTTCATTAAAGGAACATTTAATAGGGAGTGGCTGGGACTTTGGGCAAATCTTTCATTAAAGGCATGTCTAACAGGGCAGATAGCTGGAACTTTATGGAGTTCCAGAGCGGGCAGTTGTGGGGCTACTTGCTAATAAATACGTGCAGATTTGGTGTAGGACTTGCTTTCATTGTGACTTACTTCCCCAGTGGTAGGCTCGTGGGAAGGACACAGGGGTCCTCCCTTCCCTCTAGCTATGAGAAGTTATGAGTATTAACCGAAGCGAGTCCAATGTCTGTGTCTGACCCAGTTGGCTGAGGTCAGTTGACAAAGCAGAGGCCCAGAGAAGTCTGATGGTCTGGGGCAGCGGGCAGTGGGACACCATGGAGCAGGCTGGGAGACACATCTTTGGATGGGACCATTCCACTCGCCACCCCCCCAACACACACACACACTTCTCCACTGACCATCATCTGCTCCAGCTCTGGGTAAGTGCACTTCGTGCCTCAGCTCCCTCAGATCCCATGATGGCCTTTCTGGGGGCTCTTCCCATGGCCAAGACCTAGACGATTAGGGTAGGGATGAGGGTGGGTGGGAATTTTATGTCGATAAAATCTGGTGTTAGAGCTCACCTGGGATTATTTTCTCTCCTCTACTTGATATCAAAGTGGTTGCTCTATCAGCTGTTTTAACAGCGTCCCACAGCCCTAGCTACCTACAGGTATGCATCTTCACGACAGAATCAGGTGAGCTTGAAGATACAATGCCTTCTCTTCCCGTGGAGGTCCTGTTGAAAATGGCTCTTCTGAGAACCAGACAGTAAGTACTATACTTAGCACGGTGCCGCCTTTCTCCACTTCACTTCTTTTCTTTCTTCCTTCTCCATTCCTTCCTTCCTCTTTCATCCTCAGTATAGAGCTCTGTAGGCCCAAATCACATACAAGCCAATCACACATGCATTTCTTAACTTGATGCTCCTGGATCCATGCTCAGCCCTGATGGACAGAGTTTTCTTTCTCTTTCTGCTGCTCCCTCCTGCTTTTCCCCGCAACTAAGCAGCCCAAACCACAGTCCTGAAGAAGACACCCCCTTTGGTCTGACTTTTCTGCTTTAAACCCCAAAAGTCACTCCAGGCAGCCCCTGACCTCACAAGCAGTAGAGCTCCCCTGGAGCTTCCAGAATATTCTAGACTGCAGTGGGAGTAGCTTTTCCTTGTGCAGTCCTGCCCACGGGACCCTTCCAGAAATTGCCCCAGGTGTTCTCACGGCTTCCTCTCCCTGCTGAGCCCAGGTGCCCAGCCAGCAGGGAGGGCTGCACTGCCTTCAGTGGTCTCCTTGTCCTCGAAGCCAGCAAGACCATCAGACACTCATGATGCTGGCATTTGATTACTTGGAAGAAAACAGCATTGCCCATATGGAAAAGGTGGCTGGATATGGGAAGAAGGGAGCAGAAGTGGGCAGTATTTGGGGGGTGATTATTAGAGGTAATATGTAAATATCTGACGGTGGGAATCCTTGTGAAAAGACGTGGAAGAAAGTGATGTTAAATAGCACTGTCATCCGCAGAACCACCTGTGAGTGGTGGAGAGGGTGGTTAAAGGCCTCTGATTTTGCCCAGTGCCTCTGCATGGGGGGAAGCAGGTCCCCCCTTCCCCCCCTCTGCTCCTCCCCTCGCTCTCCTTGAGGTCAGATCCTGGTTCTGCTCTAGGAGGTGAGAGTGGACGGCCCCTCCGCCCTGCCTCTCACACGTGCAGCTTGGTGGGTTTTTCCTAACAGGGGGTAGGGGGATCATTTCACCTACACATCCTTACTCTGGTGTCTCATTAGGAACTGGACCATTTTAACGGATCCAGACAGGTCCCAGCGTCTTCACTTTGGCGTTTTTTGCTCCATCCAGGTACTATGAGACTTCCTTAACCCTTAAGGATGTTGCAGAACTCTGGATCCTGAAAAGAACACAGGTTTGGAGTCAGAGACCTAGGTTCCAATCTGTTTCCTTGAACTCACAGCTGTGTGACTTTGGGTAAGTAACTTAACTTCTCTGAGCCTTTGTTTCCTCATTTTAAACATGGAGATGTGTAGCGTTGTCCTGGGGGTTAGTGCACCCATGGACCAAATCAATTCCCTGGCATACTCCAGTACTCAAGAAATGGGGGCCTTCTACCCCTTCTCCTCCCTGGGTGTGGAGGAGTGAGAGGACCCCTGGGCTGCACAGGGAGGCTGGGCCCGGCTGGCTGGCCCTGGCGCATGGGCTGCTCGGTGGAGCCCAGGTGAAGCCCCTGGGTCTACTGCCGATGCAGCAGGTGATGTTTCTACAGCTGGAGCGGCCCTGGCCCCAGAGTACAAAGAGGACTCCAAGCCTCTTGCCTCTCTGTGGAAAGCAGCCCAACCCAGGGAGCTCTGGGGTGGGGGTGGGGCTGAGAATCACAGTCGAGGCAATTCAGTCGAGCCTGGAGCTGTCATTAGTTGTTCTGGCCCATAATTGGGCTGTAACCACCCTTTGGCCCCAGTGAGCTTCAGGGACCGTGATTAGCTGTGATTAGCCTCTCCGTGCCTCAGAGTGCTGACTCCACACTGTCCCCTCCTCTCCCGCCCCTGCCCCTCCCTTAGGGCCCTGCCAGAAACACGCAGACAAGAGCTTCCTGTGCAGAGACCCACACATGAGGCTCTTGCCTCTGCTGTGCTCCGCCTGGGCAAGCCACAGCCTGACACTAGGAAACAGACTTGACCGAATTGCCCTGATTCTGAGGAGCAGATGCCAGCTTCCTTCTGGTCCGGCTGGTGAGGGAGATTGCTTATCCCAAGTGAAACAGCCTAGGGCGGGTGGTCTCGTAATGAAGGGGACAGGCCTGGGCCTTGGGTAATGTAGGAAGTCTTTCTGGGTTTTCTTCATTTATACGATGAGGGCACTTGCCTTGTGAGGTTGCCGTGAAGATAACATAAGTCAGCAAGCCAGTTATGCAGCTGGTCACATCTTCACTGAGCCCCTCCTACATCCAGATGCACACCTGTACACACAGGTAAGCAAGACAGACTGAGACCCCACCCTAGACATGTTTACATTTTGGAGACAGAAGGGCACCCAGCTGAGAAGGCTAAGGAGGAGCAGTACTGAGGTTAGAGAACCAGGTGTGTTGGCTGCATGGATCCTGGAGGAGCCCCCCCAGCGGATGTGAAGTGCAGAGGTCAGTGCTGGATGCAGTAACTGCTCAATAAATCACAGATTTTCTTATCATTATGGGCAATGAGTGACAGTTCAGGCTATCTTGCATTGTGTTTTGGGAACACAGGAGGGAACAACTCTACCTGATGGAGTCTAAGAAGACTTCTTTCTCAAAGGAATCAGCATTTGAGCTAGACTTTGAGGGATGAGTAGGTGGTCTACAAAAAGAGGAAGCAGTTCGCTTCCTCCCTTCATCCGTGTCTCCCTTCTTTTTCATGAGTACTTTTTGATTCTCACTGTGTCTGGGATAGGGTCTGCCCCATCCCTCTCTGGCCTGGTCCAGCCCTTAGTGCAGAGCCTGATGAGAGGATTCAGGCTGTAGCACCTGCAGTTCCATTAATCCCTAATGCCATCCACAGTTCACTGGCTCTCCTCCCAAGTGAGGAGCAGACTCTCGAAACAGCCTCGCCTGTGTCTTCCATCTCCTCTCGCCCCTCCCCACCTGGTGCTCCAGGCACACTGGCCTTGGCCAGGCCCCATAGAATGATCCAGGTTCTCCCGCCACCTCGGGGCCTTTGTTCATGCTGTACCCTTTCCTCACCTCTCTGCCTGGTTACTCCCATTCATTAGATGGAATGTCGTTTCTTTTTTTGTTGTTGTTTTATCTCTTTTTTGGGGACAGAGTCTCACTCTAGCGCCCACATGGGAGTGCAGTGGCGTGATCTCAACTCACTGCAATCTCTGCCTCCTGGGGTCAAGTGATTCTCCTGCCTCAGACTCCTGAGTAGCTAGGATTACAAACACGCACCACTACGCCCAGTTAATTTTTGTATTTTTAATAGACACAGGTTTCACTGTGTTGTCCTGGCTGGTCTCAAACTCCTGACCTCAGATGATCCGCCTGCCTTGGCCTCCCATTGTGCTAGGATTACAAGCATGAGCCACTGCGCCCAGAGGGAGGTCATTTCTTTAGGGAAGACTTTGCTGACTCCATGGAGAAGATCAGGCCTGCTAACTCTACCACCTTGGAGCTCCCAAACTCCTATTATTCACAGCACCCACCACAATTCAAGTCACACACCTGTGCTATTATTTGATCCATGTCTGCCTCCCCCACTAGACTAGGAGCCCTGTAAGGGGCAGGATCTGCCTCTGCTTTAACACCACTGAAGCTCTAGAGCTAAGATTTTTTTTGAGCACTTACTGTATGCCAAGTACAGTTCAAAATATTGTGGAGAAGTTAACTCATTTAACCCAAGAAACGACCGTGTGAAGAAAATATTATCATCACCATTTTACCAGTGTGGAAACAAGGGACAGGAGAGTAAAGTGACTTGCCTGAGATGGTCACACAGCTGTGAGAGGCTGAGCAGGCGGCCTGAACCCCAGCAGTCCAGTTCCAGATCCTATGTTCCTCACCACCAGAGCCTGCTGCCCAGCCTGTGACAAGTAATCAATACCTATTTCTCATTCATTTATTCCTTCCTTCATCCATTCAACAAGTGCCTTTGAGGACCCACTAGGTGTCAGAGGCCTCATTTGAGGTGCTGGGATGCAGCAATGGAGAAGCTCCACTCTCTGTGTCTTGGAGGGACATGTTAGTAGAGGCCAGGCAAAAAACAAATTAATAGAGAACAGAATGTCTGGTGGTGAAATATGCCATGAGGGAAAGTGAAGCCAGTTAGGGGGCAGAGAGTGGCTATTTTGGACAGGATGGTCAGAGCAAAGACCTGTGAGGGAGACAGCCCTGTGGATGTCCTGGGAAGGTGTGCTCCAGGCTGAGGAAACCGCATGGGCAAAGATCTAGTGGTGGGAATGTGTGTGTTGTGTTGGGGGAGAACGGAAGCGGGAGGTCAGAGACAGGGAGAGGTCATGGGGGATCTGGGAGGCTGACCTAAAAGTTTGGTTTTATTTTAAATGCTGGGAAGCCATTAGAGGTATCCACAGATGAATGAGTGAATGCATGCATGAATGAAATAGTGCAGCTGACTTCACTGGCTTGTGTGGTGGGATCTGGAGATGGGCAGAGGTGTCAGGGTCAAGGAATGGATCCTTTAAACCTTGCCGCTCTGGCCAGAGCTGATGCTTTCTCAGCCAAGGCCAAGGTATGTAAAGGTCCAAGCCCAGGAGGGCCCTGGGTGCCCAGGTAAGGAGCTGGCACTGCCCAGGCCTGAGTGCAGCCAGGCCCGGTTTCAGATGAGGCTGATTTTAAAATCTGTACCTTAAACTCTCTGTTATGTGACATCCTGAAGGTCTTTGCAATTAGAGCATTAGCAGTACAGATCTTGGCTCAGGGTGTAAGCAGCCCTGGGTTTGAATCCCAACGTGGCCAATACCTCACTGTTTTGACATTGGGCTTGCTGCACAGTCTCTCTGTAGAAACTCCATTTCCTCCTCTACAAAATGGGGATCCTAATATCCTGGAAGCATTTTGCCCACTTTGTCTCACTGTTCCTTACAATAGCCCTATGTGAGCAGTGCTATTAGGATGGACAGAATAGGACAGGGAAGAGCTGGCTTTCCTAGCTTCCCCAATTCTCCTCCTGGGGCAGATCCCTGGCCAAGCCCAAGCTGGGCTCTTCTTTAAGTAGACATTGAACTTCTAACCTGCATAGCTCTGGGCTGGATGCTATAGATGTGCAGGGTCCTTGGAAGGTGTTGGACCTATTAGGATGGATAGCACTGCCCATATAGGGCAATTATAAAGAACAGTGAAACAAAGTGGGCAAAATGCTTCCAGGACTACCACATATGGTTGTTCAAGCTGGGCACTGCACAACTCCAGGTTGCTGAGCAGTGCACAACCTCTGCAGCTGTGCTTCATCATTACCACCGACTCCGTTTGCTTTTGGGAAAGTTACTCTGAACTTCTGTCTCCTTTTCTGTAAAACAAAGGCGGTGACTTCTGCCTTGCAGAGCTGTCAGCAAGACTCAAAGAAATGCTACATACCAGGGTACCTGGCAAGCCCAGCTCTTGTAAGAGGGGAAAAAATGGCGGCTTTAAAAACTGCACTGTCCAGAGGTCCATGGCAGGGTGGGGGCCATCCAGGAGCTGGATTTCCCAGGCACGGCGCTGGACCTTCAGCATTCACCAGGCTGGTAGGTCAAAGCTGCTAGTCCTAGGCTTCCCTGTTCCACTTGACTTCCCACCTCCGCCCTCACCTGGGGCCACCATGGATTTCATTTGGAAATGGCCAGTTTCAGGCAAGCAGCAGGACACTGCTGTCTTGCCTGCAACAAATTGTCTCCTGCACAGCAAGACAAGCTCCTTCCAAGGAAAGATGTAATCAGCGCTGAGTTTAGTGTCTATGTTGTGAGAAAAAAGCTGGATTTGCTCCTTTGGGGCTGAGAGCTGGGGAAAGCAGAGCATCCAGTGATGGGTAGGGGCTGTGGATTGAGGCTTCTTTGTGGCCTTGGAATTGCTGCCCAAAGGACCAAACTGAAAATAGGGGATGCTGGGTGGTCTCCCATTGAGAAAAGAGGGCCAAGGACTTACTAAGAGCAGGCAGAACAGCCCCCTACCCGCATCACTTACACAAATACAGACACTGCCAAGCCTGTGTGAACTGAAGCCTTGGGATGCAGGAGGAATTCTTCCAAGGAATGTCATCAGCTCAGGGGTGGGGGAGCGTGATGTGGCTGTTCCATCCCCTTCCATGGGGGTCCTTCCACCGAGGTAAATGTGGCAGCTCCACTAGAGCAGCTTAGAGAACAGGGAAGAGCTGGCTTTCCTATCCTCCCCCATTCTCTTCCTGGGGCAGGTCCCCGGCCAAGCCTGAGCTGGGCTATTCTTTAAGTAGACATTGAAGTTATAACCTGCATGGCTCTGGGCTGGGCCCTATAGATGTGCAAGGTGCCTGGGAAGGTGTTGGACCTGCCTGGATTACATTAAAGCACTTGACAGGAGAATAGATAGAACAGATCAGGGGCAGTGATAAGAGAAAAATAAAATGGGTCATGACTGCATTTATTTGGTTCAGACTGTCTGATAGAACAAACAAGAATGTAGGACTCTTCTTGTGGTCTGTCTTCTTTCAAAGTGGCTGTGTTTGAAAATATTTAAGAGTGTGTGTGTGTGTGTGTGTGTGTGTGTGTGTGTGAGAGAGAGAGAGAGAGAGAGAGAGAGAGAGAGAGAAATAGAGACAGAGAGCTTGAATCCTAATATTCTTTGAGGTTAATCAAGGAAGGTCATGGAAGAAGCTGGTTGAGCAAAGAAGATTCACTGTGATGGGCTGAGGCAAAATCTGAAAGATCGAGGGTGAAGAAAGGAAAAGGCAGGCCAGCTGTGTGTTTCAGAGCCGAGATTAGAGTTGGGATTATGCTCACCCACCTGTAGTCCATGTGGCCTTTGCAAGGCATGCAGCCTCATGGGTTATCTGGGAGCCTTTGTAAATTTCAATTTACTTTCTAAAAGAGTCACTGTGAGGATTCAATAATATAATCGATGAGTACTTGCCTGAGTGTCCCAAGAAGAAAATACAAAAGAAACAAAAATGAAGGAGTGATACCTTGCCTTATGAAAATATAGTTAAGAAAAGTCACTCCCACAGTTACATTCTTTACTATACATATGTTCCTTAATCTGTGATGGGGTTCTGTCTCGATAAATCCATCATAAGTTGAAAATGCATTTAAGACACCTAACCGATTGAGCGTCACAGCTTAGCCTGGCCTACCTTAAACATGCTCAGAACACTTGCATCCACCTACAGTTTGGTAAAATCATCTAACACAAAGCCTATTTTATAATAAAGTGTTGAACAACTCATGTCATTTATTGCTGTTCTGTTGAACTTGTTATAGCTTTTGCACCATCACAGAGTTTAAAAATCCTAAGTCAGATCATCCAAGGGAACTCTGGGACTGTCTGTAGAACTCCTGGGACTTTCCAGGAGCTTGTAGAAATGGTGAGCAGGGACTGAACCCTTGCTGGATGTCAAGTTCTGTTCTTAATGTTTTACTTGTATTGCTTGGTGGCTCAGCATGAGGCCTATGTGGGTGGAAAGGGTCACTCTTTAAGCTGGACACCCCATTATAGCTTCATCTGGACTTCTGAAGAGAGACCAGGAGACTTTGGATCCTGGGGAATGCTGGTTGGTGAGCATGCTGTGTGCCAGGTGGCCTGACTACATAAGTAGGGATGAGTAAGTACGTGCACGTGGGCCCTGATACAGAAGGCCACCACCATGAGCAATGAGCACAGATGTCCAAGGTGCTG
Organism: Cheracebus regulus; assembly: GCA_963574635.1. Classification (NCBI taxonomy): domain Eukaryota; kingdom Metazoa; phylum Chordata; class Mammalia; order Primates; family Pitheciidae; genus Cheracebus; species Cheracebus regulus. The sequence goes on along the minus strand of CAUYQU010026693.1, from coordinate 64,600 downwards.
TGGTATGCCTGCCAGAACACCAAACTACTCCCTTGCTGTGTGACATTGGGCCCTTTGCTTGGTATGACAAAGGGAACCCCCACTGATAGCCTGCCTCCTGGTGTTCATGCCTTTGTGATCTCTCCTCCCCTTGAAAGTGCATGGGAACTTCAACTTGCTACCAAGGAACAGAATATGGCAAAGGTATATAAGACTCCATCATCAACTAGAGAGAGAGAAAGAAAAGAGAAAATGACTCCTGTTGGCTCAGAAGAAGTGAGTAAGCTGCCATGTGGTGAGGGAGCATATGGAAAGGGCCACTTGGCAAAGAACTGTTGAGGGCTTCCAGGACCTGACAGCGGTCTTCGGCTGGCAGCCAGCAAGGAAATGGTAATCACAGTCCTAGAGCTACGAAGACATGAATTCTGCTACCTACTGAATGAGCTTGAAGCAGATCTCTCCCCAGCTGAGCCTTGATGAGGCTACAGCTCTGGCTAACACCTGGAGTAAAGTCTGGTGAGCCCCTAAAGCAGACCCCACTAACCCACATGCAGCCTTTTGTCTTACAGAAACTGTGAGAGGATAAATGTGTGTGTAGTGTAGGTCTCAAAATTTATGGTACTTTATTGTGCAGTGATAGAAAACCTAACCTGTCTGTGTAAATTCCACTTTTGGTAAGACAGAGTTAAAAAATCAAAATCTGCTTTCTTTCTTCCCCTCCAGACTCCTACTCACCAGTCTCACAGGTATGCAGTGAGGTGAACTGGATGACTATCTATAAATTATTCTAATATCCTGGGGAAAATTCCTAATACAAAGTATATTGATTATATCATCAAAGTAGCTTTTAAATTAATCCAAAAAAGCAAATCTAATGAATTGGATGAATAGAAGTTTTGGGGAAAGTTTGCAAATATAAAGCACTTGGTAAATGCTGGAAATTAGGAAGACTTCCATTAGAGGTGCTCAGTTCTCATGATGGGTAATTATCAAGGCAGAACAGGCAAAGTGTCTCTTTCCTGGGTCCTAACAATAGACACAGGGAAATGAGGTTAATAATCCCTAATGAGGAAGATAACTAAAGTTGGTGTCTCAAAGAGTAATTGCCATCCCCAAGGCCAGTGGAGTCTCCTTATTAATGTTTAATCCTTGGACCAAAAGTTCAGATGATGTGCCTTTTGAAGGTGGCACAGCATGGGACAGCCATTCTCATTGCTGGTAGGTGGGGGAAGTGGTGACTCCCACATCATCAGGCCTGGCTTTCTTCAGCTCACTTTCTGCACCTCAAAGCTTTAAATATCAGCAAAATTTGGATGTCAATGGTATGGTGCTGTGGTTAAGATCTTCCACTTTGGAATCAGGTCTGACAGACCCTAGTCCAATCTCATCTGTATCTGTATCACCACATTGGCTAGCTCTTCCTGCATAACAAACAACTCCAAACTTAATTGTATACAGCATTTATTTAGCTCACAAGTTTGCAGATTGGCTGAGCAGTTTGGTTATTCTGGACTCAGCTTGGCTGATCTTTGCTGGGATGATTCATAAATCTGCAATCACTGGGTCAGCTGGGGTATGGCTGGTCTGAGGTGGCTTCAGCAGGGGAAATTGGGCTGACTTGGGTCTGTTCCTCATAGTTTTTCATCCTTCAGCAGGCTAGTTTAGTCTTATACGCATGACAGCTGGCAGAGTTCAAAAGAAAGAGAAGAAGCTTAGAACAGGAACAATTCACTCCTACTGCATTCTGTTGATTCAAGCAAATTATAAAGCCAGCCTAGATTCAAGGAGTTGGGGGAATCAATTCTACCTGTTGGCGATAGAAACTTGGAAATCAAATGCAAAGAGGGTGGATGCAGGAAGGCTATTAATTGAGGCTATCAATGCTTCATCCCAAGGCAGCAGCACTCCAAGGGTAACAAGAAATAGCAAGATCCAATGCACGAGCACTTTTCAAGCACCCACTTGGGTCATGTTTACTAATGCCCATTGGCTACAGCAAGTGGCATGGCCATCCCAGAATCAGAGGGTACCCAAATAAACTCTACTTCTTGATGGGAGGGAAAGACTGTGTGGCGATTTTTGCAGTCCTCCATACTACCCCTCCAAGTGTTATCTGGGAAAATTTTAGCTATCATCAAATCAATAAATTCCAGATAAGACACATACGCAACAAAATCTTGATAGCCGTTGAATCTGGAAGGACAGTGATCAGCAGGTAGGTGACCACACAAGTTCAGCACTACTACAGTCATCTCTGTACCTCTCATTTTCAACCCAGTCCTCTCTAGTTCTGGGACTGGCCACCTTTACTAACCTTAGGCCTGCACAACTGAAGCCCCTGCCCTGGGATACACACTTTTAGAGCATCTCTGTGCAATAAAAATAAAACATGGGCCACTTACATGGTTTTACATTTTCTAGCAGCCCTTTAAAAAATTTTTAAAGTCAGGTGAAATTAATGCCAATAATATTTTAAATGTAATATATTCAAATATTATTTCAACAAGTAACATAAAAGTTACTACTGAGCTATATTTTTCACATACTAAGTCTTCAAAATTCAGTATGTATCTTATACTTACAGCCCATTTCTGTTAGCCTCATTTGAAATACTCAATGGCCTCCTGTGGCAACATATTGGGACAGCATAGCTGTAATGGGTCCTTCTCTGCCCCCTCCAGCTACATCTCTCTGGTGGAGTGAGGAATCCATGGAGCAAAAAGGATGTGACAATTTTTAGTTCATATCTGCTTTTTCCAGGCCAGATTCTAGGGGCCTAATGAATCCTAGGTGCTCTGAATACTCTGAAAATCAGCTCTATGCCAGCTTCCCGGGATTTCCTGGGCTTCTTCCCCAAGTCCAGCCTCCAGGCATCTGTCCTGGTGCTCACTCCTAGACCCAGGGTAGCCAGCCAAAAGGTGACTGTTTGCTGGGTGGTGTGTGTGAACATTGCTGGGATGTGATGTGTATGAGCCCCTTGCAATGAGAGACAAGGCTATTGGTGGGAGGAGAATGGGAGTGGCCCTTGATCCAGAGGTCCCTGTTGGTACTCTTGCCTGTGCACCCAAATGTGAGGGGTGAGCATGGGTACCACCACTGCCTAGGAGGCAGGCCAGGAATGTAGGGGACCTCTGGTTCTTCTTTCCCCTCCACATCTAATTTTGTTGGCAAGTCCTGTTGATTCCACCTCCACAATACAGTCAATCTCATTTGCAGTAGTTATCCTCTGTAAAGTTGCCACAAACACTGAATTAGAGAATACTGAATATTTGCTCCTAGGGGAAATACAGGGTTAGGTTCCTGTGAGCTTTTGGTCACAACATTTTCATCAATCTATGTATACCTAACCTTGTTATATGTGTGTTTTCTGCTTAAAGACACCTTATTTAATGCACATTGTTGATTTATTAACATTGAAATCATGGCCAACAGCACTATCATTTATGCCTGAAAGAAGCTTATTTAGCACTCATATTTTCTCCATAAGCTATATGACATTTAGGAACTTGGGAATACTTGCACTAAGGAAGCCAGACAGCACTCAGCACTACATTTGAGTACCATTTTAAACAGCTAAATTACCAATAAAAAGCACAAACATGAAAAACGGGGCATTAAATATACAGCCATGCATTGCATAAGGACATTTCAGAAAACAACAGACTGCCTATACAACAATACTTCTTTAAGATTATAATGAAGGTGAAATATATCTATCACCTAGTGATGTCATAGCTGTTGTAATTAATAGCTGTAATGAATGCATCACATTACTCATGTGATGCTGGTGTAAACAAACCTACTGTGCTGCCAGTCTTATAAAAGTATAGCACATACAATTATGTACAGTTCATAACACCCATAATAAATGACTATGTTACTGGTTTATGTACTTACTATACTACACTTTTTATGTTAGAGTGTACTCCTATTTATTTTTGTAAAAGTTCACTGGGAAACTATGCCATGTTATACCGGCAGCAGCCACATACATCTCATGTTTTCCTGGTCTCTTGATTGCATCCTTTTCTCTTGTGCTTGATTTAATCTTATGTTGTTTTGATCATTGTGGCTCCTAAGTGTACAAAATCCATAGCCAATGCTGCCAGGCCACATCGAGTGACTGAGATTGAAACAAAATTGAAAGTGATTAAGGATTGTGAAGGTGGAAACCCAGTGATGGTTATTGCTCTCCAGTCAGTCATGTCTCATTTCACCCTAGCTATGATCTTGAAGAACAAAAGCAAAGCAATGGAGGCTGTTCAAGAATCTACTTCGTTTAAGACAATGAGAATAATAAAAATTTGAAAAGGGCCTATGTCAGATACAGCGAAACTTCTAACAACCTGGATTGAAGATCAGACACAGAAGCCTATCCCTCTCCTTCCTAATGATCATGGCCAAAGCAGAAAGTTTGCTGTTGAAGGACAAGGCTGGACCCAACTATGATGCTGAATTTACTGCTAGCTCTGGACAGTTCAAACAATTCAAGAATTGTTACTCATTACGTACGTCAAAGTGAGTGGTGAGTCTGTGAGTGCTGATGTGAAGGCAGCTAAAGAATTTTTGGAAACTGAACATAAACTGACTGTGGAGGGAAATTACTTGGGAGAGCAAATTGTCAATGTGGATGAAACCTCCCTATTCTGGAAAAGGATGCCTGAAAGAACTTTCAACCAGAAAGAAGCTGAGTTGGTGCCAGGTTTCAAGGCGTTGAAGGACAGGATCACAGTCTTACTTGGGACAATGTTGCAGGCTGCAAATGGAAACCCTTTGTGATCTGGCACAGTGGGAAAGCCGGGACCTTTGGGCATATCAGTAAGCACACACTGTCCCTGTACTACGGGAGCAATAAGAAGTCATGGATGACCCAGCTCTGTCACCCAGGCTGGAGTACAGTGTGACGCAATCACAGCTCACTGCAACCTCGACCTCCTGGGTTCAAGTGATCCTCCCACCTCAGCCTCTCCAGTAGCTGGGACTACAGGCATGTGTCACCATGACCAACTAGTTTTTGTATTTTTAGTAGAGATGGGGTTTTGTCATGTTGCCCAGGCCGGTTCTGAACTCCTGAACTCAAGCAATCCACTTAACTTCCAAAATTGCCAAGATTGCAGACATGAGTCACTGCGCCCAGCCCATGTCTTGGTTTTTAACAAAAAAACTTAAACAGAAAAAATTTAAAAATACATACAATCTTATAGAATGAGGATATAAAGAAAGCATTTTTGCACAGCTGTTCAGTGTTTTTGTGTTTTATGCTAAGTGTTATCAGGAAAGAGTCAAAAAATTAAAATTTAAAAGTTTATAGAGTAAAAATGTTATAGCAAACTAAGCTTAATTTACTATTGAAGAAAAAAATATTTTGGTCAGTTTGGTCTAGCCTACAGTGTTTATAAAGTCTACAGCAGTGTAGAATAGTGTCCTAACTCTTCACATTCATTCACCACTCAACTCACTGACTCACCCAGAGCAACCTGCAATCCTGCAGGCTCCATTCATGGTAAGTGCCTTACACAGGTGAACAGCTTTTTATCTTTTAGTTCATATTTTTACCATATCTTTTCCATATTTTGATACATGAATGCTTACAATTGCATGACAATTGCCTACTGTATTCAGTACAATAACCTGCTGTACAGGTTTGCAGCCTGAGAGCAATAGGCAATATCATATAGCCTATGTGTGTAGTAGGCTGTACCACCTAGGTTTGTGTGTGTACACTCTATAGCATTCATGTAACGAGGAAGTCACCTAACGTTTCTCAGAATGTCGTATCCCTGTTGTTAAGTGGCACGTGACTGTACCGCATAAAGAACCCTTGTTTACAGTATGCGAAGCTGAACCAAGAAGGCAAAGTGTCACCTTGTTTGACTTCAGCTGGAAATGTGCACATTGGTGACAGATTTTTCACTGCCCTGGACATGTCTGGAGATGACCAGGAAAGCGCCATGAGTGTTGATTCTGGGGTTACGGAGCCTAAAATGTGATGAGTAGGCGAGTTTGCAGATACGGAGCCCACTGATAATGAGGATTAACGCATCTTCCCCAGCCCACTGCTACATCCTTCCTCCGGCCACTGTTTATGCTGGGAACTCAACATAAACTGACTGTGGAGGGAAATTACTTGCCAGAGCAAATCCGCAGTGTGCATGAAAGCTCTTTCCTTCCTTCCTCCTTCCCTCCCTTCCTTCTTTAGCTCCTTCCCTCCTCTCCTTCCCACCCTCCCTCCCTCCCCTCTTCCTTCCTTCCTTCCTTCCTTCCTTCCTTCCTTCCTTCCTTCCTTCCTTCCTTCTGACAAGATCTTGCTTTGTCGCCCAGGCTGCAGTGCAGCAGCGTGATCTCAGATCACTGCAACTTCCTCCGCCTCCTGGGTTCAAGTGATTCTCTTGCCTCAGCCTCCCTAGTAGCTGGGATCACAGGCGTGTTCCACCACATCCAGCTACTTTTTGTATTTTTAGTAGAGACGGAATTTCACCATCTTGGACAGCTGGTCTCAAACTCCTGACCTCAGGTGATTCATCTGCCTTGGCCTCCCAAAGTGCTGGGATTACAGGCTTGAGCCACCATGCCCAGCCCAGTCCTCTTTCTAAAAGATCCAACCTTCCGCATCTTTCTGGCTCCACTCGGGACCGAGTCCAAACTGCTCACTGTGGCCTGTAGGCCCTCCTTGGCCTGCCCCTGGGGCCCCCTCGGGCATAATCTCATGCCCTCTCCCCTCACTTGCCCCTTCCAGCCATGCTGGTCCTCTCATCCTTTCTCCAACATGCCAAGCTGTCCCACCTCTGGGCTTTGCACCAGCGGTTCTCATCTCCTCATCCTTCAGGTCTCAGTTTGAAATTCTGCTTGCTCATATAGGCTCCCCTAACCACCCCAAAATCATTCTATCTCTCTATCAGGGCCTCCTGTGAGTTGCCTGCCTAGTTCGTATGGATTGCAATGGAACAATTATTCATAGCATTGCTTGATGAGTGCTGCCATTGGACTGTAACCTCTTCAAGGCAAGTCGGTGTTGGATTTATTCACCTGTGGGCCTTGAGGTCTGGAGCAGAGTCTCACATAGTAGGGTTCCATACAGGCTTGTTGCTAAGTGTGTGAGTAACTCATAGCCAGAGTGGCCTGTTGGACTTCACTCCTCCAGCCTCACAGAAGCAGGAGCCTGTGCACATGGTCCGGGTCAGGAGGGCCAGAGCTCACTCTCCTTCACAAGGCTGCATGTGCGTCCTGCAGCCCCCACTCTCACCAGGCTTGGTATCATCCCCATGAGCTGCACATCACATGCCTTCTCCAGGCCCTTGAGAGACGTGTTTCTGATCAGAAATACTTGATGGCCAAGACCTTTGCAGCCACAGGGTCTTCTGACCTTGCCTCAGAAACCAACCACCTCTCTGTGGGAAAATGCACCATTCTTAAATTTAGAAACCATAGGGCCTTGTGATTCCAAATAGCACATCCTTATAAGCTCGAAACCTCAGAAACTCAAAGCCTCCCCCAAGGGAACTGACTGCCCTTCTTGTCCTCTGAAACCTTCCTTTTGGTAAGTACCACATTTTTGTAATTACAAAGTAGCAGGATTTCATGGTCCACCCAAGGATCTGACCATACTTCCAAGACCACTTTTGGGTAAACACCACATCCTTATGTTTCCCAGGCCATGGACCCACACGGGCCCCACCCATAAGGGAGAGGATCTCCTTATTGACCTGAGCTGCACTTTGGGTAAATACCACACTCTTGGAATGATGGCATTCATATAGCAACACTAAGAGATGTTTTTGGTATTATAGGGAATTTGAAATAAAGACAGGAAAGAAAACAAAATATCCTCATTGCCTATACCCTCGTCTGTAATTACAGGAAGACCTGGCCTACGCCTGGCCGAGTATGCAGAAATAGAATCAGTCCCAGAAGCATGATGTGCGATGCTGCTTTCTCTACTTCCTAAACATTCTGTATTATTGCTTCCTTTATGATAAAAACTGTGACAAAGAAAAAAAACAAGCTTTGTTCTCCCTGTGGAGTGATGAGGATGATTTATCAGAGTTTAACAGCTAAGTTACCTCTCTGCCCCAGGCCTGCTAACCTTCTGGAAAATCACTGCGATTTATCATCATTACCAACATTCATGCCCCGGGTCCCAGTGGGGTGCGTGTTTGCCCTGCATGTCATGGCTGAGGGCAAGGATGGGTGCTTGGGTGAGAGAAGTACATCTACATTGGAAGGACCCGCTACAATTAGGCAATTATGGTCTATTTCATGGCAGATGATGATGTCAGCCCTAGAAAAGATTGCTGCCTGTTCTCTGGGGGCCTATCACCCAGCAGCAAATGGAAGTAGGGAGCGGGGCTGCTCCCTAGGAGTATATGAGGATGCTATTCCTGGGTACAGGATCCAGGAGGTCTGAGCCTGGGCCCAGGGAGGGGGGCCCTAGGGCAGTGGTGGTTCCCAACTGGAGTGATTCTCCTAAGCCCCCACCCCAGGGACATTTGGCAATATCTAGAGATATTTTTGGTCCTCACAACTAGAAAAGGGTGCCACTGGCATCTAGTGGGTAGGGGTCAAAAATGCTGCCAAACATCCTAAAATGCATGGGAGAGACCCTCCGCAGCAAGGAATTGTCCTGCTGAAAACGTCAGCCGTACTGCGGTGGAGAAATCCTGGCCTAGATTAAGGGAGGGCTTTGTCTCAAGAAGTTGGGGTTTCAGGCAGCAGTTAAGGTCCTGATACGGAAGTGGGCCCAGCACCCATGGAGGTGCTGCTGTCAGAGCTGGCACTGAGCAAGGAGTGAGCTGGAGAGTCTCTTTGAAGCTGGTTCTACTTAAGGCTTCAGGGGCCAAGGCTTGTTAGGGACTCCTAGTTTTGAGTGACTTCCTCACTCCACCCACCACCTCACCAGAGGGACCACGTGCTAGCCTCCAACTGTGCCAGTAATTTCATCTTCTGTGCTTTTTGCATGCTGTTCCCCTGCCTTTCCCTCCCTCTATTTCTACCTATTACAACTGAACTCATCCTCCCAGGTTTCAATGCTACTTCCTCCATAAAGCCTGCCCTGAATTCCTCTCCATGCATCAACATCAGCAACTTCCTTTCCTTCCTGGGGTTGAGGTAAGGAATCACCTCCAAACTGGAGGGGAGGTATGATGTTAAGAAGTTAGCCAGTTTGCTTCAGGCAGACAGTAAGAGAAGGGTCCCCGAAGAACCTCCAACCAGTGCTTACATGAGATGTTTTGTGCAGATAAGGGGACTTGCAAAGGAGGATTGCCTCTCTCTCTCCTGCCTCCATGGGAGGAAGGTCTTTGCTTCCCTTTCATCTTCTGCCATGACTGTAAGTTTCCTGAGGCCTCCCAGTCATGCCTCCTGTTCAGCCTGTGGAACTGTGAGTCGATTAAACCTCTTTTCTTCATAAATTACCCAGTGTCAGATAGTTCTTTATAGCAGCAATAACAGGACACCAGCCCAGTTGCCCAAACCCAAAGTCTCTGTTTTTATCCATGGTATCTTCCTCACCCCACAAGCTAAGAGTGCTATGCTTTAATGATAATAACCAAATAATCATCACAAGTGAATATGGTAATAATAGCTAACATTAGCATGTACTGCATTCCAGGTACAGTGCTAAGTATTCTATAGGTATCCAGGTATCCACTGTTGCCACCAACTTACAGATCAGGACACTGGGACTTCCAGGGAGAATGGCTGTCTTGAGGTTCCCAGTCACTCCGACTCCTGCATCCCTGGCCTACCGACTTTCCAGAAGCTGACTGTCCCATGTCAAGAACTCTGTGCCTGCTGCCAGGCCCTCGCCCCAGAAGTTCTTCACAAATTGCCTTGGCCACATCATTGTGCCCCTGGCATGCCCAGTCTCACCTCCGCAGGCTGAGCTCAGCTGATCTCTAATAAGCATCTCTGGGAGACAAAGGCAGCTGGAGCTCCTTGTTCAAGGCCCTGTTTTGGGGACAAAGACACAAGTTGATGCATTCTCTGTTCTTTTGTACTAAATAATTGGCTTCAATTAAGTGGGCTGGCTAGAGTGAGGCACTTGGAGAAGCAGGAACGTGGAACTTATGCAAATGGAGGTCTGAGGATGGGAAGCCAGGAGGAGGTGGCCCCCAAGGGCCCCAGGGATCCACCCTCCTCTCTATACCCTTGGAAAGGGTCTTATCCTCTCTTGAGTCACTTTCCTCCTCTGTAAAATGGAGAGAAGAGGAATTTCTGTCTGGGTTTTCAAAGCTCTGGGAGTCCACGGAGGTCTGGGGCGGGGCAGGTCCCAGGACAGACCTTTACAGAGTTCAGCTAGAACAGCTCTTTCCTCTCCACCTGTTTGACATGTTGGGCTGCTACCATCTGCTTTTTGTCCACGGCATGTGAACAACCCAAAAAAGAGCTTGAAACCTCAAGACTGATGATATTTGGGCTCCATCCCAGCTCTAGCACTTTCTAAATCTTGCCTTGAAGTTTTGGGGTCTGATATGGTTTGGCTCTATGTCTCCACCCAAATCTCATGTCAAATTGTAATTCCCAATATTGGGGTTGGGGGAGTACCTGGTGGGAGGTGATTGGATCATGGGAGTGGATTTTCCCATGCTGTTCTCATGATAGTGAGTGAGTTCTCATGAGATCTGATGGCTTCAAAGTGTGTGGCACTTTCCTCCCTCACTCTGTCACTCTCTCTCTCTCCTGCCTCCATGGGAGGAAGGTTCTTGCTTCCCCTTCATCTTCTGCCACGACTGTAAGTTTTCTGAGGCCTCGCAGTCATGCGTCCTGTTAAGCCTATGGAACTGTGAGTCTAATAAACCTCTTTTCTTCATAAATTACCCAGTCTCAGACAGTCCTTTATAGCAGTGCAATACAGACTAATTAATACAGGGTCTTAGAGCAGAGGGGTCGCCCATCTGTCACTGGGGAGGGAGAGTTGGTCCATGTGGGCCTGATCAGCTCTGGCCATGCTGTGTGACCTTGAACCAGGCCTTGAGTCTCTGAGCCCTGCTTTCTCCATCTGTGAAAAAGTAAAGGATGACAGTGGCAGCAGTGACAATCACATAACTGCTGACTTCTACCACATGGCACCCATGTGCTCCGGGCTGAGCGCTTTATCCAAACTCTATCATTAAAGCCAAAACCCTACAGGGCGGCTTGTCTTTGCTCACTTGATGGTTCATTAACAGGTATTGAGCACCCGCTGTGTTCTAGGTGTGATGATGAAATGAAACAACACACACAATCCCACAATCCCTGCACTTATGGAGCTGACATTCTAGGGTGGAAACTAGCAATAAAAGCAATAACTAGGCAGCACAGAGCGAGATCCAGTGGGTGGAGAGGTACATCTATCTTGGAGGAACATGCTACAATTAGGCAATTATGGTCTATTTCATATCAGATGATGATGTCAGCCCTAGAAAAGATTGCTGCCTGGGGGCTGCCGAGTGGCAAGGTTGGGGTGGGATTTGCAGTGAGGAGGCAGTGAGACTGGAGCCCAGGTCCAGAGGAAGATGGCGGGCCAGGGAGCTGTGTGGTGTGGAGTGAGGTGCCCCGTGTGGGGCAGCCCTGCTGAGGCTGTAAGGTGGGGTGTGCCCTCCCGGGGTGTTTGAGGAGCAGCCAGGGGATCAGTGTGATGACAGGGAGGGAACAGAGTGAGCAAGGGGGAGAGGAGTGGGGAATGAGTCTGAGGTCCCAGGAGCTGAGCATGGAGGGCTCTCTGGGTCAGGGCGGGGACCTGAGCATTTGCCTTGAGTGCAATGGAGCACCTTGGGGTAGTGGGGAGGTCCTTGGGGCAGAAGTCGCAGGCAGGGATGGCTCTGGAAGGAGGAGGGGAGGAAAAGAGAAACGTCAGCAGATTAGGGACACATTCTGATGCGAGATGCCCATTAGAATGGAAAGTCCATTAGAATGGGCTTTCTACAGAGGTCTACTATGCTGAGGGACATCAGAGGGAGAAAGTTGTCAAGGAGGGGACATCAGAAGGAGTAAGTTGTCAAGGAGGGGACATCAGAGGGAGAAAGTTGTCAAGGAGGAGATATCAGAGGGAGAAAGTTGTCACGAGTCGCCCCAGGGTGTTGGACTGAGCGTCTGGAAGTGGGGACTCTTTCTTTCTATTTGCTGAGATGGGGAAACACCGAGGTTCTGACTGTGGAGGCGTTGGCCGTTAGATGCCGTGGAAGTGGAGCTCTCCAAAGGCTGGTGGGTCAGAGGGCAGGTCTGGGCTGGTATCCTCCCGTGCGTAAGCCGTATTTGCATCTGTGGCCCCCAGGGATGTGAGTGTGGACAGAGCCCTGGGCCCTTGGTGTTAGAAGCCAGCAGGTGAGGTGGAACCAACAGAGGAGGGGGTGAGCTGACAGCAAGGAGGCCAGAGGAAAACCAGGAACACAGAGGCCCCGTGACGTGGGGAGGCGGGAGCCAAAGGGGCCACGACTGGTGATGGGAGCCTGGGAGACGAGCCTGCGAAGTGCAGTGGACTTAGCAACATGGGCCACTGGTGACCCTGACGAGAGTGTTTTGTGGAATCATGGGGACAAAAACCTCCTGAAGTAGGTTGAGAGAGAACAGGAGGTGGGGAAATGGAGGCTGCCGGCTTCCTAGATGCTGCCCAGCAGCTCTTCAAGTTTTCCTTTAAGGGCACAGGGGAGAATCAGTGTGCAGGGTAGCTGACCTGAGGAGGGTTTTCTGGCTGTTCCCCTGTTTTGAGACGGGCAGGATTAGAGCAGTTTGTATATTGTTGAGGGTGATCCACGATGGAGGAAGAATTCGAGGCAGGAGGGAAGGAGGGAAGAACTGCTGGAGTGACGTCTTTGAGTCGGTGAGGGGGGCTGGCATGTAAGGCTCAAATGGAGGTCTGGCTTGAGTCAGCTACAATAGAAGAAACTGAGGCTGGAGAGGCGAAGTGACTTGCCCAAAGTCCCACAGGTAACCAGTGGCAGAACAGGGATTGAACCAAAAAGTCTGACACCCGAGTGCAATTCTGTCCACTCCCTCATGCCCAAGATGCGAGGCCTTGCCTCCCCTGCTCTGGGATGGGCCCTGAAGCTAAGTCAGAATGTCAGCAAAGACCCCCAGGGCTCCTCAGGACTGGAGCAAGGCGTGGCTCAGAGGCAGGGTCACCATGGCTGCAGCAGCCGAGACTGGGGCTGGGTCTCTCACATCTGGCATAGCCCTCCCCTCTGCTAAGCAGGCTCCCTTCAGCCTGCTGACTTCAGCACAGGCTAAGAGGATCCCAGAATTCCAGATCTGGTGGGGCTCCAAGGATCTCCCACCTCCAGAAAGAAAATGACCAGTAGGATGTTGGATTCTGTCCACCCAGCAGTCCCTAACTGTACATTTTGTGTGCTGAGCCCCACCTGGGTCATATCAGGACATAGAGGTGAGCCAGGCACAGCCCTGCCTTCAGTTTTCCCCAGGCTCTGGATTGAAGAAAGGAGGGCCCAGGATCCCAGCCTTGGGTTATGAGTAAGGCCCACTGAGGGTCTCCTGCAAAGACCACTAGTGTGATTTAGTGACACACATACAGGACCATCCAGGCTCCCCGCCTGAGAGGGGAGTCACAGGTGCATTGTAGTTTGTGTATCAGATATGCAGCTGGCATATGTTTGTGGATGAACTTGGATTCGTGTTGTTTGAGCGCACGTGTGTGTATTTATATCTGGTGTGTTAGTCTCGCTTGCTGCAATAATACTGAAGAACAAACAGCAAAATTGCAATGGCCTACAGGAACAGATATTTATTTTTCTCACTTCTGGGTCTGAAGTTGGCCGGGGCTCAGCTGATCTCTGCTCCATTCATTCGGGTGTGGCTCTAGGGTGGAGCTGGGCTCAGGTCGGAGCCCTGCTTTCCTTCTTCCTCGTTGCTGCTGCCCCTCACAGTATGCTCTTCTCAGGGCAGATGGCAGGAGCACACGAAGCCAAACCAAATTATGTAAACACATTTGAAATCTCACAGGCTGTTCACTGCATTCCACTGGCCCAAGCAAGGCCCACGGCCAGGCCCAACATGGCTAAAGGTGCGGACTTGTAATTCTATGACAGGGAGGCAATGGAGAGCTAGTGACAATAATCTCACCTTCATGGCAGGGGGCGGTGCATCCATTGATAATGGGGGAGACATGGAGAGAGGTCACTGTGGCAGGCACTCGCTAGCCTGCTCATCTTTCTCATTTATAGCAAGAATGGCATGTCCTCCCAACCTGGGTAACTCCCGAAAGCCTCCAGTCCCTCACCAGCTTCTCTTCCTAACCTGCTTGGGGAGTGAGTCGAATCTAATTCTGAGCATTTGTGAAGGAGGAAGGGGGTATTTTGGATGGTGCCCAGGATTGCAGAATCCCACAGGTGGATGGCGTCTCCAGCGCTGGCATCTGACAGACCAAACATTGACGATGGGCCCAGGGTAACTGGTAGCGAGTCTCCCTCACCTCCTCTCTCTGCCCTCCATGGTGTCCAGATCTGGGCCTGCTCCAACCGTGCAACTGCCCAGGAGATGCAGGGATGAATCCAGAGAGGCAGCCCTATCTCAAAGGAGGGCTTTTGAGAAGCCGGTCTCCGGGCCCAAAGCATCCTTCCTCCATGGCATTCCCGCAAGCAGCTCCCCTGAACTGGCACTAAGTGTTTCATTTCCTTTCCCTGCAGTACTGACGCCTTGCAGATTCTGGGGGGAGGTTGTAATATTGCCTTGAAACTGGGGGCTCAGCCAAGAGTTTCTGGATTGGCACTTTCTTTGCCCACCCCCCGGCACTGCCATTCCTCTGATGAACATTTCCTTGGCATTTGGGAGAGAGCTGGTGAGGGCTATGATGGCTCCCAGCATGGCTCCTGGCTCAGAAGAGGCATTCTGCAGACAGGAGAGGAACCGGAATGGAGAATGCCTCTCGCTGCAGGGGCACCCTATCTCCCATGGCAAACCAAAGAACCTCTCTCCCTCTCTTTTCGTCCCTGTGGATAATTGTTTGAGAATCGTCCCCTCTCTTTTCGTCTCTGTGGACAATTGCTTGGAATCGTCCCCTCTCTTTTCATCTCTGTGGACAATTGTTTGAGATGGTAGGCCTCAACACAACTCTGCCCTCTCGTTGGCAGGTGTGTGCCCCTCCTGAGATGCCCTCCTCTTCATTTCTGGCCCACTCTGGGCTATAGAGGGCTGGCCATGATGCCTATATCAATGAGTATTTTTTTATTGTAGAGATAAATTCTAGCCTCAGTTCAGAGATCATGTGGAAGACGTACGAAGGAATATTATTTAGCCTTAAAGAATAAGGAAAGTGAAACCTGCTATGACATGAATGAACTGTGATGACATGATGTTAGGTGAAATAAGTAAGTCACAAATGGACAAATACTGTAGGATTCTACCTCTGTGAGGTTCCTAGAGTCATCAGGTTCATAGAGACAGAAGGCAGAATGGAGGCTGTCAAGGGCTGGGACCTGGGGGAATGAGGAGGAATTGTTTAATGGGTACAAAGTTTTAGTTTTGCAAGATGGGTCATGGTGATGGTGCACAAGTGCGAATGTTGTTAATGCTACTAAGCTATACACTTAAACATAGTGAAGATGGTAAATTTTACATTAAGTGTATTTTATTCTGATTTTTTAAAAAAGAAAGGGAAGCTCAGAGGAGTTATTTGCCTGAGGTCACACAGCTCCTGGGAAGTGGAGCCTGCATTTGAACCCAAACAGGGTGACTGCAGAGTTCAGACACTCTTAAGTCATCCACTTTTCACACTGGTCACTGCAGTAAAAGGTGGAAGGAAGTCCCTGGCAGGCAAACAAGGCCAGAGGCCAGCACAACACAGCACGCCAGAGATGGAGTTCTGCAGGCCTAATCCAGGCTCTTACCTTCGACACGAAGCATGCCTTTCAGCCTCCCTGAGTTAACGGTGCACCAGCAGGATAGAGATTGTAAAGATACTCCCTCAAGGAGCAGGTGTGCAGATGAACAGAGAACATGCTTGTTAAGCTCCTGGCACCCAGTACTGGGCTCAATGAAAAGAAGGTTAAATACTCGCAAACGTCATGCAGCCTCAGCTCCACTGCCCTGGGCCCTATCAGAAAGGTCCACCCAGTCGGCTCTTGGAGCGTGAAAGAGGAAACATCTTGATAGCAGCATCTTTGGATGCGCCTTGAAGTAGGTGACATTTGAGTGAAGGGTAGAGTAGCATCTTAACAGGAGACTGTGAGACTGGGATGGCATTCCTGGGAGAGGTTACAGCCTGAGTAACAATCTGGAGGGGGTGGTGTTCAATCTGTTCTGAGAACCTGTAACTAGGCTCATATGGTGCGAGTGTAGGACTAAAAATAATCAGGTTTGTGGGGAGGGGGTGAACATTACAGAAATTCATCTCAGAGGGAATTTTTGCTTGTGTTTTCAGAAGAGTCCAAGAGATGAGCTTCAGGTGCAGCTGGATCCAGGTGCTCAAACTATGTCATTTCGATTTTTTCTTTCTTGTTCCGTTTTTCTTGTTCTCCTTTCTTTGGCACTGGCTTTTTTCTGAGACAGAGCCTAGCCACATCTTAGGGCTTCCCTGCTCCCTGCTTCAGTCTCAGTGGGGGAAAAATGTTGATGTCCCAGTCATTCCAACCACAGTCTCAGGGCTGACATTGGTTGACCCAGCTTCTACGCCAAGCCATCCCTGAGCCAGACCCTGCACTCAGGGCTGTACTCCAGGCTGAGGCTTGGGTCTGCTCCTGAATCTGAAGGGTGGGGTCAGCCCTGCCCAGACTACATGGGCTGAGAGTGGAGGCAGGGTAGTTCCTCAAAGCCAAATCAGGATGATGTTTCCAGAAGGAAGGCTATAAATGTTAAGCAGACAAAAACACCAGATGTCCTCTACAGGTAGCAAGAGCTAAGGCTGTAAGAGAAATCAGAGACCCTGCTCTAATTCACACCACCGCAGCCCCCGCCCCAGCTTCTCCCACCTCCCAGCCTCCCCCTCTTTCTCTACAAGATACACTCATTCCCACCTCCTTGCACATGCTCCCAACCTCCCTGGATGCCGGGCATAATCTGGTCCTCATCAGAGGTGCTAGCAATACCTTCTGTCAACACAGCATCTGCCAGTGCCAACCCCACCAGCCACAGCTACATCATTCAAGTTAATGGGAACTGGCGGCTGGAGGTGCATGTGTCTCAGGCTGACTGGCCCCTCCCTGCCTCCACCTCCTGCCTGTGAGATCCTGGGCCATCTAGGGGAGCATGGGACATTCCTGCCCAAACTGACCTTAATCAGGTTTGCGTGCACAAGCCCAGAAGACACTCACTGGCTCCGCTGATATGCCGGAGCCAAATATAGGACAGGCCCAGTCTCACCCCTTAATTCTGTAATTTGTTCAAAATCAGATGATAACGCTAGCCTGGGGAGACATAATTTGTGATAAGCCAGTCTTCCTGGGTTTGGTTCAAGATGACATCAACATAGAGCAGCATGCCTGTGGCTCAGGCTCCTTCCCTGTGCTCATCGTCTTCCCTTTTTAGTCCCTACTCCTGTCCCAATGGCCATCTGCGGCTGCCTCTCTCCATTTCCCCTGGTCCCCGACAGACTCGCATGATGTGGAGGAAACGTGCCATTTACTCATTCATTCACTCTACTGCTAACCACTGAGCTCATGCTATGTGCAGACACTGTGAGCAGCTGGGACAGAAGATGGACAGGCGCTGCTTATGGCTGTCCAGAGATCGTAGCCTCTTGGGACGGGGCAGGCCAATGTCCCTCTCAAAAGGATATGAAGTTTTCAGGGACAAGACTCGTGGTAGGCAGAGCTGGGGCGGGGGGCAGTCAGCATTACTTAATGGGCAGTAGGAATTCAGAGGGCCGTCAAGGGCTGCCCACGGTGAACGACGGCAAGGGTACAGAGCTGAGATGTCAGCTTTCAGCCTCCCTCACGAGCGCCATCTCCTTGACCATGGCTGTGGGCTCACGTCCTCTCTGGAGACAGAAGGCCAGGTCAGCGGTTGGGTAAAGGTCCTATTCTCTGAGGGAGGTGTGAGGTGACCGCATGGGTGCTTCAGACCTTCCCTATCAGCCTCCTTCCATTTCCTGAAATAGTTCCTGTTCATTCACACAACAAAAATGGCAGGAGTACTTGCTAACACCAGGACTGGGGCCAGGCGCAGGGTGGCACGGGGAGCCAAAGACACGTGGACAGAAACCAGAGGGTTTCACAGGTGAACAGAGTGGCATCTGTATGCAGGGAAGGGAAGGTTTGGGGCTGTAAGACATACTAGACGAGTGAACTCACCTGGAAGGGCGGTGGGTGAGGACTGAAGCAAGTTCTATCTGGCAGGAGAGTTGGACTTAAGTAGGGAGACAGTGAAAGAAATGTGCTCCAGGCCAGAGGCACAAGGGCAAAGCTCTGGTGGCAGGAATATGTGGGGTTGGAATAGGGTGGTGGCTGGGCACAGTGGCTCATGCCTGTAATCCCAGCACTTTAGGAGGCCGAGGCGAGCAGATCACCTGAGGTCTGGAGTTCGAGACCAGCCTGGCCAACGTCGCAAAACCCCATTTCTACTAAAAATACAAAAATCAGCCAGGCGTGGTGGCAGGCACCTACAATCCCAGCTACTCGGGAGGCTGAGGCAGAAGAATGGCTTGAACTCAGGGGGTGGATGTTGCAGTGAGCCGAGATCTCGCCACTGCACTCCAGCCTGGGTGACAGAGCAAAACTCCATCTCAAGAAAAAGGAATGGGGGTGGTGTATAATGGGTGGCAGGTGGGTCTGACCTTGGCACTTGAGCTCCATTGGGGTGCAACAGGGGCCACTTTGAGGGGTCCAGATGGTCTCAGGCCTGGCCCAGGGTGCCGGGGTTATGAAGGCCACACTGTCAACCTGGCTCTAGGCCTGCATACAGGATGCCCAGTCATGGATAAACGATGAATAATTTTTGAGTTTCAGATAAACAATAAATTTCTCAGTAGAAGCAAGTCTTGGCTTCTCCACACTCACACTAAAAAATTATTTGCTATTTATCTGAGATCCAAATTTAACTGGGCATCCTGTTTTGTGTTTGTCCGTTGTTTTTGCTAAATCTAGCTGGCTTAGATGGAGAGATATAGGATGTCCTGCCCCTCCTTGGGATTGCCCTTGTCCTCTCTCGGTCCTCAGATGTGTCCGGGCTGATTAACTGGACCGCAGCCTGTCCGCTCCGACCCTTGCCACTGCCACTTGCTTGAGCTGCCAAACCCTGCCCCTCCTTCCCCCAGTACCCTCACCCTGCTCCCTGGGACTCCCGCTGCGACAGCCATGGGGAGGCGGAGGAGGAGGCAGGACAGACAGTCAGCCTCCCAAACTCATAGTCGGGAGTGGATCAAGAATCAGGACCTGCCAGTTGTGTGGCCCAAATAAGCGCCCCTATCCCGCCTCTGAGCCTTTGCTCAGGCTATTGCCTCTGCCTGGCACGTCCTCCTCGCCTTACCTGCTGGTCCAAGGCCCAGTTTGTCACAGGCTCAGAAAAGCATTTTCTGACCTCCCTATCTTTCACAGCACCTGGAGACTTTGATGACAATTATATCATAAGCTACTATTTGCTATGTGCAGGGCACGTCACACCCTGATCTATTGACATCTCACATCACCTGGGGACGTGGTGGTGGTGGGCTGCCCTCTCCTCATTGTGCAGATGAGGAAACTGAGGCTTAGAGAGGGTGAATAACAGGATGCTGGCTGGGAGCAGTAGCTCACACTTGTAATCCCAGCACTTTGGGAGGCTGGGGAGGGCAGATCACAAGATCAGGAGATCGAGATCATCCTGGCTAACATGGAGAAACCCTGTTTCTACTAAAAATACAAAAAATTAGCCAGGCGTGGCAGCATGTGCCTGTAATCCCAGCTACTTGGGAGGCTGAGGCAGGAGAATCTCTTGAACCTGGGAGGCACAGATTGCAGTAAGCCGAGATAGCGCCACTGTATGGGAGACAGAGCAAGACTCTGTCTCAAAAAACAAACAAACAAAAACAAAATGCAAATTGTGCATCATTGGGACCGCATCCATCCTCACTCCCGGGAGACGGGGCAACGCTGAGCTCAGAGACGTGGACTGGCCATGCCAATGGCATTTTCAGACCACAGAGACCCCCTAAGTCCCCCTCCTTACCTTTCTCTTTCCGAATATAAACCACTCCTGCTCACACTTCCTGCCAATAGTCAGGAAACAAATTTCCTGTTTCCTTTTAAAATTCCCAGCTAGATTCTTTGACCCCTGTTGCCTGAGGCTGGCCTAGCAGAAATCTGTAAAGAGTTCTTGATTTAAAAAGTAATCCCCTGGTTGTCTCCTGGGCTTTTGTCTGTCTTTTGTCTGTTGTCATCTTGAGCAATATCCTGTGACTCATGCACCCCATGGTTCCCGGTCCTCCCCCACTGGCTCGTGGCAGCAGCACAGACACCTCTGCCTTCACCCACAGTCTCAGCCCACGCCAGCTGCCACCTGGAGCACCACATCCCGGATTCTCCAGGGTCAGTCGGCTGATTGGTTTTAATCAGTTCCCTGCTGCCAACAAGCCACCAGGGAGCAGAGTGGATGGGGGTGGAGGAAGGGCCGTTCAGTGGGCAGGAACTCACTGTGTGTGGCTGGCTGAGCACTCACCCTCTCTGAGTTTTAGTCCCTCATTCATGTAAAAGGAAAAAGAGAATCTACTTCTATAATAATAGAGTCACTCATTTTTGAGTCTTTTTTGAGCACCTACTTTGTGTGCTAGAAAGTGTGTTAGAGTGCTGGGTGCAGTGGCTCACACCTGTAATCCCAGCACTTTAGGAGGCCGAGGCAGGCAGATCACCTGAGGTCAGGAGTTCGAGACCAGCCTGGCCAACAGGATGAAACCCATTTCTACTAAAAGTACAAAAATGAGCCGGGTGTGCTGGTAGGCGCCTGTAATCCCAGCTACTTGGGAGGTTGAGGCAGGAGAATCACTTGAACCTGGGAGGCAGAGGTTGCAGTGAGCCGCGATCGCACCACTGCACTCCAGCCTGGGCAATGGAGTGAAACTCTGCCTCAAAAAAATGAGAAAGGGAAAAGAAAAGAAAATGTGTTAGGTCCCAGATATATTCATGAACAAAAGGGACAAGAGTCTTCCTCATAGCGCTAATACTCTTTTGGGGGAGACTGCGACTATAGAATTGCACTTTCCTCTATGGAAACCACTAGCCACATGGGGCAATGGAAATTTAAAGGACTTAAAACGAAACAAAGGTAAGCATTCAGGTCCTCTGTTACAAGGGCTGCATTGCAAGTGCTCAACAGCCATATATGATCAGTGGCTATTGTATTGAGTAGTGTAGGTTGTGGAACATGTCTATCCTTATAGGAAGTTCCATGGATAGCCTTGCTGGAGACTAAAGTGTAATATGACACCCCACAGGGGTAAGTGCTGTGGGGACCAGAGAAGAAGGGCGGGCAGTAGACAGCGGGTGGGGAGTTTTTTTGGGGAGGGGGAAAGAATGCTTGGGAAGGAAATATTTAAGCAGAGACTTGACAACAGTGAAGGAGTGGTTCCTTTAGAAAACCAGGGGAGGGCCAGCACGGTGGCTCATGCCTATAATCCCAGCACTTTGGGAGGCCGAGGGAGGCGGATCATGAGGTCAAGAGATCGAGACCATCCTGGCCAACATGGTGAAACCCCATCTCTACTGAAAATACAAAAATTAGCTGGATGTGGTGGTGGGCGCCTGTAATCCCAGCTACTCGGGAGGCCAAGGCAGGAGAATTGCTTGAACCCGGGAGGCGGAGATCGCACCACTGCACTCTAGCCAGGGAATAGAGCAAGACTCCCATCTCGGAAAAAAAAAAAGAAAGAAAAGAAAGAAAGAAAACCAGGAGAAGACTGTTCCAGGCAGAGGAAACAGCAGGTGCAAAGGCCGTGAGGTTGGTGGGTTGAGGGGGAAGGGAATCCAGTGTGGCTAGAGTGGATTGACTTGGGGAAATGTGACAAAAATGAGGCCTGACCCATTTGGGGCTGTATGATTTGGGGCCCTGCTCAGCATGGTAAGTTCTCAGGTGTAAAGGGAAGGTAGGTTGCAGACTTGTAGGTTTCAAGCTGCGGAGTGACCCGCTCTGATTTACTTGTGAAAAGATAGCTGATTGCTGGGCAGAATGGGGGGTCAAGAGGGGAAGCAGGTGGCCAGCTAAGAGGCTGGTAATTCCGATGATTATCACTGGAGCGGGAGCAGTGGACGTGGTCCGCAGTAGTCATTCTGGAAATGTTTCAAGAGAAGAGCCAGGAGTCTTGCCGACAGATTAGATTTGAGGTGTCAAAAAGAAGAGCAAAATCAAGGATTTCTGGGCTGGGCACCGGTTCCCGATGGGACCACCGAGACACATGCAGAGCCTAGAAGTATGGGGTGGTCGCTGCCCCCTGGGGCGTTCTTAGCCTGTGGGAGGTGGAGCCTGTGATAAACACTCCCTCCTTCTTCCTTGGATAAGTCCTCCTGGCAGTCCTGTGGGATGGACTGACTCTGCTCAGAGCTCATCACCATCGCCAGCCCCGACTCACAGCACATTCTCCCAGTCCCTGCATCACACTCTCCGATTACATACTCACAGCCTCAGTTGTAGGCTCTGCTCTCTGAAGACCCAGGCTAAGACACGCCCATGATCTGTCCAGCATGGGACATCCACTCCACACAAGGCTAGAATCTAGGGCAGAGGTTATACACCAAGCAGACACGCAGGGCACACAGTTAGTGCTCTGTAAGCGTGGCTGTCATTATTATTGATCTAAGTGTTATCATCCAATTACACCGATGGAAACTGAGGTTCAGAGAGGTTAAGTGACTTGCTGAGGTCACACAGCAGGTCAGAGGTGAAACCCGTACTTGAACTATGTCTATTCTAGTCCGGAGCTCTTGGGACCAAGGGACTGTTCATCTTAGTCAGTTCTGGCTGTCATAATAAAATACCTTAAACTAAGTGGCTTAAACAACAGGAATTCTTATAGTTCAAAAGTCTGGAAGTCCAAGATCAAGGTTCTCGCAGATTTGGTTCCTGGTAAGAGCTCCCTTCCTGATTGTAGACAGCCATCTTCTCACTGTGACCTCACATGAAAGAGAAAGAGAGACGAAAAGAGTTAGTTCTGGTGTCTCGTCCTCTGGTCTTACAAGGACACCAATTCTGTCATGGAGGCCCCACTCTTATTATCCCATCTAAACTTAGTTACTTCCTAAAGGCCCTAACTCCAAATATCATCACCTTGGGGGTTAGAGCTTCACATAGAATGTTTGGGAGGACACAGGCTTGGAGTTCATCACAGGACTGTTTCCTGGGGCTCAGGGGCTGGGCTGCAGCCTGAAACCTCTCTTCCAACTCAAGGGAGGGCTGAGCCCTGCTTGAGCTCCCAGCCTGTGGATTGGCTTTGATTATTTGGGGGAAGGACACCATGCAGGGAAAATAAAGGAGCACTTCTGGGGGCCCTTGGAGTACAGATCAGCACTCGCTCCCCCAGACCTTACCTCCCTTTCCCCTGGATCTGCTCACCCTTTGCCAGCAGGACATGGACCCATCCTCAGCATTAGCTTTGGCCAAGAGGCAACTCTGGGTTGCTGGGATCAAAGAAGGGATCTGTGTATAATGGTGTTTCCCAGGCTGCATCCCAAGGTAAACTCATGCCCTCTGAGTCCCATTAGGGTTAAACAAAGGGCAGGCTCTGTGGTTACAAGTGCCCTGAAAATGTGAGGTTAAATCAAATAAGAAGGGCTTTTTACCTTGGGATTTCTCAGAATCTTGACTACGCCAATCCGGGCTGTGACTGTCCCGAGGGAGCGTGGGGCATGCAGTATTTCCCAAACAGATTTACTGGAGGAACCCTCTTTGCTGAGGACAACTTTTTGGATTTGCAGAACTTGCTTGGGCACAGCTGCTGTAGTGTTTGGCACATTCTCCCCTTTTCCAGATGGACTGACTGCCTCAGCCAGATGGGGGCTTCCCTGAGGCTGGCTGCTCCTGCCTGGGAAGTCTCTGTTCCCTCTCTTGCTTGCTCTAGGAAGACGGCATGAGTCACTCATCTTGGGCTCTGGGTGCCAGCTCTGGGTGCAAGGCGGGGTGTGCTCAGCAGGAAGCCGTTAGCAGCCTCCTCGGTTGCAGCCCTCTGGTTTAGTGGCAAACATCACTGCTAAGGGTAGACGTGATAGGGGATGAAGGTTCTTTTGAGATGCGTTGGTTATTAGAGTGATGCTGGTAGTGAAAAACTGAGATTCTTTTATACCAGTTGGTTAAAAGCTGCCCCCACAAGCCCCTGAGAGTTTTCACCACCACAGCTGTTCCAGCCACCCCAGCCCTCTCCTGAGATCCTTCTCACAATCCAGCAACCAAGGGGTTAATGCTTGCCACAACCAGGTCCCTTCAGGACCCTGCTTCAGGCCTCCAGAAGGCCTGGGTGTGTTCTAGCTGGTCACAGCCCTGCCGTACCAGGTAAGGAATCGTTTGAATATTTGGTGTCAGCTATGAGCACCCAACAGATGCCCTAGTGTGGGTCCATGAGAGCAGATGAAGAACGTGGGGGCAGCAGTGTGCTGGAGGAGAATGGACTCAGACTCGGGATTGAGACCTTGTCACCTCTCTATCTGCCACATTCTAGCTGTGTGCCCTGGGGGCGGCAGGGTGAGTGGTGTTTTCCTTCCCTGAGTCTCAGTGTTCTCATGTGCAGGATGGGATGCTACTCCCACCATCGGGAAGGTGACATGAGGGTAAAGGAGCCCTGTAGCCAACACAGAGCCTGGGCCACAAATAACGTGAATTCTTTCTTCCTTCCCCAGCCTGCCCAGGGCCAGAGGCTGGTGGTGGCAGGTGCCTCAAGTGACGCTTCTCTTGCGCGTCCCTCACCCACAGCAGCCTCCTCATTAAGGGAGCTGTTCCACATCCACATCTAATTACCTTCTAACTGCCTGCACCCCACTGAGCTCCGCCTGCTTTCTGCCTCCTGCCTGGGCAGGAGATGATGTCTAATTGGAAGCCGCTCTGCTAACCTGGTAGGACTCCACTCCTGCTGGGGGAGTTGGTCTTGGGGGAGGCTGGCCCCAGCTGGCTCCCGTGGGCGACTTCCAGCTCAGGGGTAGGGACACCAGAGGCAATGGAGGCAGTTTCCAGTCTGGCTTTGGCTGAGTTACTGACCCATGAGGGCAGAACGATGGCGAGCTGATGGAAGCTCTGCATTGACTTACTTTTCTACAAAAGCAATTCAGAGTGGTGGTTAGGGGCACATGCGTGGAGCCCAACAGACCTGGTTTGAGTCCGTGGTCTCTGCTTACCAGCTGGTACCTCTCAAAGCTTCTATGATCCCAGTTTTCCCATCTGAATGGGAAATGCTATCATGGAAAGGAAATGAGAAAAGGATACAAAGGGTTTAGCACGGAGCCCAGCCTGCAGCAAGCCCTTGGTCCCTGGAAACTATGTTAAGCTGCAAACTCCTGGTTCCATCCCACCTTTCAGGGGAAAAGGCCCTACTGAGGCCCCTTCCACATATAATATCTCATTTAATGTCCACACAACCCCGTGCAGTAATGTTTCTTTCACAGAAAGGGAAACAGATTTTGAGAATAAAGTGACTTATCCAAGATCATCCCAACAGTAAGAAGCCTCATCCCATTGTTCTTTCCGCACCCACTCTCAGTGTTCATTCATAAATAAGCATCGATTGGGTGCCTGTGATGTTCCTCACTCGATTCCAGCAAGACTAGACTCCAGACTTTTTTGCATCAGCCCGTTGTTTGGCAAGCCAGGGACCTTTGCATCGGTAACACACACTGTACCTTCATTTCCTGCCACCTTTTCCCTGCATGCCTCCACTAGAGAGGTGAGAGAGCTACTCACTCAGCTTTCCAGAATATTTACAGCCAGCATATTTACAGTCCACCATATGCATCTGACAATTTGGTAGAGGGAGTTGGAGCGAGCAGTAGAGGGAGGTGAATTGGTCTTTCAAACAAGCTTTGAATTCCTGGTAAAGAAATCAAACTCCACGACGCCACAGATCCTCTTCTACTCTCTTCCTTCCTTAAATCTCTGCCCTGAGACCCTCATGCCATAAAGAAATCTGGGCTGAAAGACCACGTGGAGATAGAAGGGTCCAGCATCACAGCTACTCAATCCATAGCTGATCTTCCAGCTTCAGACCAGCAGAACAGCCCCATCAACTGCAGAATCAGGACAAGAATACATTGTTGTCACTTAAGCTACCAATATTTGGCATGGTTTGTTATGCAGCAAAATCTAATGAAAACAACCGTCTGCCTCCACACGCTAGCAACCCGCAGTGGATAAGCTGCAGGCCTAGCTTGTGACCCTAATGAGAAGGGCGCCTTGGGGATTTGTGGCTGCTAAAAAGAAGAATCCTGGCGCATGCTGAACACTCCTTCTGGTCTAATGTAAAAGGGAGACAGACAAACACTAATTCTGGGTTTTCCATCTGGAACCAAAAAAAAATTTTAAATAGGGAAATTTTATAGCTTTACTTGTATCCAGCCCTCTGAGACTGCTGAGACCAAATCCAGAAAATAATCATGCAACTTGCCAAATTGCAGCAGCTGAACTTTCTGCCATTCTGGGTTTCTATGATTGAAATTAATTCATTTAATAAAAAAGACTGGCAGAGAAGAGGAAAATTGGGCATTTGAGGCAGAGAAAAAGCTTTGAGCAAAAGCTCAGAGATGTGGTATCAATGAAGCTTGCACTCGGATATAAGTAAACAAGCACTAGATTAACCAGGCACTTGTGCCAGCGGGTTCCTAAACTTCAATGTGCATTAGGATCACCTGGAGGATTTGTTGAAACCCAGATAGCTCGGGGTTTGTGATCGTGCACATCTGAGGGAGACCCAAGAATTTGCTTTTTTGACGAGTCTCTATGTGATGCTGGTATGTTGTTCAAATGAGTACCAGATGTTCAGAACCATTGGCCTGAAATTTGGCCCCTGTTGATTTAGGGTGTTATCTTCCTCACCTTACAGTAGTAAGGGGTTATGGTTCAGGCCTCAATAATGCCTTCAGAAGCCCAAAATTCCAATCTGTCTTCTTGGACATCCTTCTTGTTCATCTTTATGCTTGAGATCTCTTGGTCACAAGATGGCTGCCATAGCTCCAGAACTCATGTCTGTTTCAAAAGAGCAAAAGCAATAGTCAAAAGGTCTCCTGTTGTCTAGCCCATACAACACAATCTCACTTCTGCCAGATTGTAATAGTGAAAGCAAGTCCAAAGACCACCTTAGATTTGAGGGGATGGAAAACAGATTCTACCTTCTGATGGGAGACTCAACAGTCACATTGCAAACGGGTGAACATATGGGATGGGATTGCAGCCATTACAAATTCTACAACATCTGCCTTCTGGCCACACATTATTCACGTTCTTTCCAGAGGAAATTATGTGTATCCTGTCTCCAAGCCCCCGTAAATCTTACCCTAATTATAGCATCAGGATCATTATCCAGAATCGCATGGTCTAGATCAGGTTTGGATGGAGTGGGGCTCCTCTCCATCCAACATCTGTGAACTAAAAAGCAAGTTGTTTGAACCTGCAGACACGCAACATACAATGGCAAGACATTATGGACACAATCCATAACAAGGAAGGACCCCTAGGCATGCAAAAATCGCTGGTTCATAGCAATTTTGAAATCCATCCAAGTGCCTCTTGTCAAGTCTACCTTCTCTGGGGACAGAAGACGTCCTTGATTAGGGACTAGCTTGGCTTCCTGGTGGTAGTCTCCAGTTCATTGTTCTCTTTAGCTCTTGGCTTCATTCTCTGAGCTCCTTCCTCTGCTCTCTGAGATTCTCCTATTCCATATGAATTTTTTTGCAACTAAGTAGCTTTTGTGGTCAGCTTTCTGCTTGTAAATTCAGAGGTGCAGAGTACTCTTTTCATTTTAAACTGTCTTAATACCTTTTAGTGATATTCTTGTTAATACAATTCCCTCAAATGTTGTGGGTTTTCTATGAAACTTACTGGGGGCATTCAGTGCCCCCAAAGCCACATAATTATCTTTGAGACAGATCTTTTTCCACTTTGGGCATGTCTAGTTGCTATAGCTCAATATTCTTAAGATCTTTAGAAGACCTTTTGTACAGCTGTGAGGTTCTACTAGGCATCACCTGAAATCATTTTGAGGTCATAACAAAGGGGGTTTTTACAGCCACACCCTTGATTCTATCTTAACCCTAAGCCCCTTTTCCCTCGAAATATTTTTCCAAGAAAGGTTAAGGATAAAAAACAAATTTTATTTTTCAACTCATCATATTCTGTTCCTCAGTTACCTCTAAATTTTTCTTACAAACTGAATAGTTTTCTCTTTGGTTCATCTGTCTTCCTGTGTGTTATCATACAACCCTGAAAGGAGCCAATTAGCTCTTTCCACACTCTGCTTAGAAATCTCCTTAGCCAGATCTGTAAGTTCATTTGGTGACAGCCTTGCCAACTGTTCTGCCATGACATAACATGAGTCCCCTTTCTTCAACCTCCAATGGAAATGTGCTCACAGTCCACCTACTCCAGCCTCCATGAATGGTTTCCCCAGAGCTCTTAGCCTCCACCCACTGTCTGGGTCCCAGGGCCAATGTACATTGTTCAGCTTTGCTTTACGGAAGCAACCTACTACCAATTTTTATTAACTGTTATCAATGGCAGTGTAAAACAATAATCTAGCACTTCTCATATTGTCTAGGTGGTTCCTCTGCTGTTTCTGCTGGGCTCACACATACGGCTGCATTCAGCTAGAGGACTGGCAGTTCGTACTGGCTATTGGCTGGAGTGCCTGGTTCTCCTCCATGTGGTCTCTCATCCTCCAGGCTAACCAGGGCTTGTTTACACGAGCAGGCTCGGGGTACCATTCCAAGAGGGCAAAGGCAGAAACTGAATGGCCTCTTGAGGGCTGGGCTCTGAAATTCACACAACCTCCCTTCTGCCAGATTTTATTCCCATTGACCAGCTTAGATTTAAGGGGATGGAGAAAGAATTCCACCTCTGGCTGGGAGGCTCATCATAGTCACGTTACAAAGAGGAGGTGTACTGAGTTGGGAGGAATTTATGGCCATTTCATCTACTGCAATCTTCATTGCCTCTCACTTTGCTTCGATCCCATAGACAGCTCATATTTGCTCCAAGAGCTTATTATTTGCAAGTCTATTATAATTTCCTGTTAGTCAGAGATTGTTTCATTGCAAATAATAGAAACCCTCAAAATAGCTCAATTCAGGTTGGGGAGGGTACAAATATGATGGAAATAAAATGAGGATCTCATGAAACCTGGAACGGGGAGGGACCAAGAAAGCATCTTTGTCATTTGTTTCCTCTCCCTCTCCTTCTTCAATATCCTCTGTGCTGCTGCTTTTTTTTGTTGTTGTTTTTTGTTTTGTTTTTTTTGGTCTGTACCATTCTTCTCCGAAAATCTGCTTACTGTGCATCCCTGTGGCTTCTTTCCTCCTGTGATTTCAGTCCAAGACATGCAAACAAAAGTCTGCTGGTCTATTGGGGGAGGGAGCGTAAAAAAAGAGGCTTGCCAACATGGTGGGGTCCAAAGCCCCAGTTCCACAGACACAGACCCACAACCACCACCCATTAACCAGTGACTTCATATTCCTTAGTTTACATTTTTAATGAAAGAAACATAGGTCTCTGGCCCCTCAGTGGACTGGCTTCTCCTGGATTAGCCGTTCACCCTGCTCCAATTAGCTACAGATGTCAGGGAAGGCATCACATGATACGAAACGGCTTCTCCGATGTGCCCCTCCAGCCGGGCTGTGGGCGAGAAGCTCTCCAGGGACTGCTGGAATTCCATCAGGGTTCATCCTGGCATTCTGGGACCCAGTGAGAGACCGCTAGTGTGTCTCCCGGAGACCAAGGTAAGGGGCCCTCAGGGAGACACTTTTGCTGATCAGTGCATCAACCCTCCCTCTGATGACATTTTTCTTTGGCCTGCCTCAAAACTGGCTGTTTTCCTCCTGGAAGGGCAAGCCATGCTCTATCTTTGGTGGTGAGGTGCTCTCCATCCAGCATGGGGAAGGGGTTTGTGTCCTGGTTCTGCCTTTTGTGAGCTTTGTGATCATCCATTCATCTTTCCAAGCTTCCATTTCTTCATCTGCAGGGTGGAGATGCGATCCCTACCTTGCATGTCATGGGAGGGCCAAAGATAGCGAATGTTAAGAGGCGAATCTGGCACTGCAAATACTGAAAGGTAATGGCTAGAATAACAACAACAATGATAACTAGCAACATATACTAGATGTGTTCAATAGTTGTTGCCCCTTGGCCTGTGAGTTTTGAGGGGATGAGGAGTGGGGTCTCCTTAGGCCTGGGGACCTGATCAGTAGTATTAAGGTGTGGTGTGACCCAATCAATGACACCTTGGGCCTTCTTGGGCGGCAGGCCTCTGAGGACTCAATGACTACCAGCACACCAGCTCTCACACTAGCTGAGGCCTGGCAGGAGAAAGGGAGGTGTCTGCAGTAGGCATAGGTCTGTCTCTGACACGGGGCTTCCCCAAAGCTGGCCCCCACTGGAGGTCCAGGGCCCAGCACCCCAGGATAAGCCATGGGATGCTCTGGCTGAATTCTGAAGATGGATAGCTCCTTGGTGGAAATCTCCTTAGCCAGATCCACAAGTTCATTTGGAAATCTCCTTGGAACTCTCCTTAGCCAGATCCACAAGTTCATTTGGCACATTTTCTATCTTCCAAGTTTATTTGGTGACAGCCTTGCCAGCTGTTCTGCCATGACATAACATGAGTCCCCTTTCTTCAACCTCTGGTGGCAATGTGCTCACAGTCCACCTACTCCAGCCTCTATGGATAATTTCCCCGGTGCCCTTAGCCTCCACCCACTGTCTGGGTCCCAGGGCCAATGCTCCTTTGTTAGCCTTCTGGGGCTGCAGCCTGCTCGGAGCACTCTGTTGGACCATGGAGTCAGGACTGGGTAAGTATGTAAAATTTAAATTTGTAAGTTCAGTTCCCAGGAAGTAGCCCTGACTGAAGGTCTAGGAGCTCCTGTATGTATATGAGGGGTCTACAGGGCATGGGAAGCTGAGCCCCTTGCTTGCTGACTTTAGAGTTTGGATGACCCAGATGGCAGCTGTTGACCACTCTGCCTCTAAAGCCTAAATGATTGTGTTCATGCCCTTTGTTCTAAGACCTAGTGAAGTTCAAAGGCTTCTCCTGTGTTTTTCCTATTCCTGCAGGGGATGGTGGGGAGGTGAGGGGACGTGCTCACCTCTCAGAGTCTCTCTTCCTCCTGGTCCCCAGTTGCCTGGAGCAGCTGCCTCTGCCCTGTGCTTCACTGACCCTGACATGAAATCTGCTTTGTTTCCAGAATAGCAGCAACAACAAGAATTCACATAAAGCATTCGTGAATTTAGCATCTTTTATGAAATTCCAATTGTTTGGAAAGCCTAGGGCTGGGCCCCATCTCAGAATGCACAGCCATATATCTTTCCCTGGCTATTTGTTACATTTTCTGGCAGTGTAGAACAGTGGTTATGGGCATGAAGTTGGAGCCAGACTGCCTGAGTTCAAATCCGGGTTTTGCTCCTGCTTAGTAATTTTGTGACCCTGGGCACCACCCCTTGCCACTTGGTGCTTCTATAAAGTGGGGATACTAAGGTGTCCTGATTGGTTCTTCTAAGGCTAAGACAAATTTTAAAAGTTAATATTTTAACCTGCTTACAACCATACCTAGCTCATAGGAAACACTGCATAAGTGAGTGACAAATATGACTCCAGTTATACCTCAATTTCTCTTGAATGCTGGGGCTTATGAGGAGATTTACCTCATTGTATGACTGCGAGCATGAAATGGCATGTGTCATGAACATTTGCTTTTGGCTTTCAGGGGTGGTACACACCATCAGACATCCAACTCCCATCACATTTGGGGAGCAATTCCCAGTTGCCTCTAGTGTGGATAGGTCCCGTACCCTCTCCTTCCGTGGAAGTCAATGAGGAGACCTGAAGTCCTTCCTCTCCACCCCCTGGCAGTTGGTACTTGGGCTCGTGACGTTGACTCCACCTGCAGAAGGCTGCCCGTCTGGATCTTGTGCAAAGATGCAGGAACAGAGGGGAAGTCCTTCCCAATGGCAGCAGTGGCGACATGCCCCAGCAAGCCTGTCCACGAGTGTGATGGGCCTGGGGTCCTGCCCTGTGGCCACCTTTGGCTCCTACCAGTCTTCTAAGCCTGAATCCCCACTCTTCCCAACAATTCTCTCAGCTGCCCAGTCTCATCGGTGGCAGAGACTTGTGGATTCCCCCAAGAGCCATCAGGATACAATGGCTTTTCCAGCTTCCCTTGTTCCAAATGTGGCTATTGACTATGCGGTGGACAGCAGGTGTGAGCAGAATAGAGGTGGCCACCTTCCAGGTGGTGCTTTCCAAGGAAGAAGCATGCTCCCACCCTTGCTTTCTCCCCTCCCTGCTGGCTGGAATGTGGACATGGAGGAAGGCTTCCTGGACCACATCCCGAGGGCAATACCTAGGGTCAGGGGATCTGCAAACTAGGCCCTGAAAACTTTTTGAAGCAGAACTGTTGTTGAACCAAATAACAGTTGTACCCCTCTAAAATTCATGTTGAAATGTAATCCCCAATGCAATAGTATTAAGAGATGGGGGCCTTTAGGAGGCAATTGGGCCATGAGGGCTCTACCCTCACAAATGGGATTCATGCTCCTAGAAAGGGCTCAAAGGGGTCTGTTCACCCCTTCACCCCTTTTGCCCTTCTGCCATGTGAAGATGCTTCACCAAATCTCCATCTATGAAGCCCTCACCAGACGCTGAAGCTGCCAGCATCTTGATCTTGGACTTCCCAGCCTCTACAACTGTGAGTAATAAATTTCACAGCTCACCCAATCTGAGCTATTTTGTTATAGTATCCTGAACCAACTAAGACAACTACCATACCATTTTGGCTACTTCCTGAGAAAGAAATCTCTGTCTAATTTAAGTGACGGTTATTTCTGGGCTCTCTTTTCTTCATATATCCATGTGCCTTATATTATATCTAACTCATATGCCTTCTAATAGATTTCCTCCACTGCTTCAGCTAGCCACAGATGGTTCCTTTTTCTTTTTTGTTCTTTTATTTTCCTTCTCTCTCTCTTCTTCCTTTCTGTTCTTTTTTTTTTTTTTTTTTGTGATCCAGTACCTTGATTGCTGTAATACATTAAGCACAAAGTACACACCTTCCTTAGTGCAAAGCTAGGTACCAGTAAATATAAAGTATTCTTTATCAAGCTGCAAAGTCTTTCCCCTCACAGGGCAGCATCCTCCCTTGCCCCACAGCTTTGGCTCCTGGCTCATGAGTTCTTACCTTCCTCCCTAAGACTCCTCACAATATTTTTGTCCAAACTGTATTACAGTTCATCTGAGGCCCGCTGCCAGCTGTTAAGTTAATAAAACTTTCTCCACTATATCATGATTGTTTTGTTTTGCCTGGGATCCTGGTGTCCAGCATTTCTGTTCCTTTGATTTCTAAATGGAAAACAAATTCCCAGCAACCCAAGCCCATGGCCCACAGAGAAAGGCAAGGAGGGCAGAGCTCAGCAGCCCCTGAGCTGCAGCATCGGGTGGCAAATCAGAGAATGTTGGGTCTGGAAGGGCCCTGAGAGGCCAGATGGGGAAAGCGAGGCTGTTGCTGAATGTCACGTGGCCAGACAGAAGCCACACCAGGAGTCTTGCTTCCTGGTCAACAATTCTGCTACTAAACCAGAGAGTCTTCTAGGTTGTCCCTGGGCATGTGTATCAGAGACACAGAAGAATCAGATGTGGTTCCCTCCCTCCAGGAACTCAGGCTCAGAGAGGAGCTGAGATGTGCTCCCTAAAGTCAATAGCACGTGGCAGAAAGTGATGGTGACAAAGAGGGCTTGGG
Source organism: Cheracebus regulus (assembly GCA_963574635.1). Lineage (NCBI taxonomy): Eukaryota > Metazoa > Chordata > Mammalia > Primates > Pitheciidae > Cheracebus > Cheracebus regulus. The sequence goes on along the minus strand of CAUYQU010026693.1, from coordinate 30,821 downwards.
CACTTGGGAGGGGGTTGCTACTTGTCTCAGAGGGAGCACAGGAAGACCTCCTGGAGGAGGAAGCGTTTTAGTTGGTCTGGAAGGATAAGGAGGTTAGAATGTGATTCTAGAAGAGGCAACTGTTTCTGCCACAAAAGTTTATTGTGCTTCCACGTGCACATGAGGGAGGTAGCCCCATTCTCAAAAGCTCATGGTATAGCAAGAGAGACACTGAGCGAACAACTGATCACACAAATCAATCTCCAATTACAATTGCAATGGCTGCTGTAACAAAGAGGGTCAGAAGGCTGTGAGACCATCTAACAGGCCCTGACCCTTTGGGATACGGGGAGGTTCCCTGGAGAGCTGTCATTTCAGCTGAAGACTGGCGGTTAAGTGGGAGGCACTGCATCCGGGACGGGCGAGTGGGAGGCATTGCATTCAGGATGAGTGGCTCTCAGGGAGTCACTGCCAGCAGAGGCACAGTGTGTGGGAGGCCCAGAGCACAATGAATGAAGGCAAGAGGAGAGAGAAGGTCCTAGAAATGTAGGAAGAGGCCACCATATATTCTCAACAAAGGTATGAAGGCTGGCACGCAAGTTCAAACAAACTACAGCAAAAGGGGGTGTGGCCAAGCCTGCTAGTTGCCCCAACTCTCTGTTCTCCCTTTCTTACCTGATCTCAGAATTCCACTTTTTCTGCTGAGAATGTAGCCACTCAGAGTAAAAATTACATTTCCTGGCCTTTCTTGCAGCTAGGTATAGCCATGTGTCTAAGCTGTGAACATTGGAGTATAAACAAAAATGATGTGTGCAACTTTCAAGACATATTTTTACATAGAGTGGGAATACTCTTTTTTCTCATGGTTGGAATGCAGACGTAATTGTTGGAGCTCAAGCAGCCATGTTAAACCATGAGTTAGGAAACTGATATTAAGGGCAGTGAAGCAAACAGGTAGAAGGAGCCTGGATCTTTGATGGTCGTGGATCTTCTACGCCCACCCTGGATCTGTCTCTAAATTTTAAGTTTCTTGATATCACCAAAGGCAAACAAACAAAAACTTCCTTCTTACATAAGCTACTTAAAGCTGAATGTAGTCTAAAGTGGTTAGATGGGTTTGTTGGATAATGCTGGGGTATTTCATACAGTCACAGGAAGAGTGAAGGCACTGGAGAGTCTTCAGGGAGAACTCACTATGGAACAATGGAATGCATGATGATTCTAGGGCATTCTATAAAGAGGGAACTAAGAAAAAGGACATCATAGGAGCCAGGAAAATGGACCACAACAATGATCAGCCCTAGGAAAAACAAAAAGTCCAAGCAAGTGAGCATCCATAGCACATGACTTGGTTTTGCTGTAAGTAATATTTATTTGGTCACAATTATAAAACATTGACTACCAATTTATTCATTTATTTTTTGAGACAGAGTCTTGCTCTGTCACCAGGCTGGAGTAAAATGGCGCGATATCGGCTCACTGCAACGTCTACCTCCCAAGTTCAAGGAGTTTTCCTGCCTCCGCCTACCAAGCAGCTGAGACTACAGTATGCATCACCACACTCAGCTGCTTTTTGGATTTTCAGTAGAGACAGGGTTTCACCATGTTGACCAGGATGGTCTCGATCTCTTGACCTTATGACCCATTTGTCTCGGCTTCCCAAAGTGGACTATGAATTTAATTAAAAAATAGAGATTTAATTCTGCTGGAAGGGGATAGCAGCAGGGAAGAGCTACCCTTAGCCCTTATAGGACCTGTGGGCAACCAGAGAAACAGGTCCTCAAGCAGTGTTGCTGCCATTGAAAGGAAAATTATCTAGATCATATATGAATCTATGGTGTTTACAAGGTGAATGATGCCTCCCAAAATTACATGGTGATCCTGGGGCAGGGGGTGTTCACCATCAAAAGCCCTTTCCCAGCCTAAGTCAGGAGGTGGAGTCTAAAACAGATGAAACAAGAAATAATACAAGACAGATATTTTAAAGTATGGAAGTACATACCCCAAAAAGTAGCTAAAAGAGTTGAAAGTTGTTGCTTCTGAGAGCAGAGTTGAAAGAGGGTAGGAAGGAACAAGAGCTTGCTTTTTTTTTTTTTAAAGCATTATTTGATCTTTCAAAACCATACCTTGAAAATATAAAATTCAGGAAAAACCTGACTTGGATGTGATCTCTCCCTCCTTTGAATCTCTAAATCACATGAACAGTTTTTTCTGTGGGTAACACATGGGCTTTGTCGTTAGACTGGGCTTGGTTTGCAGCTGGAGCCATCACTTCTTAGTTGTTTCCTAGGGAAGTTAGTGACTGCCTGAACCTCAGTTTTCTCATCTATATAATGGGTATCTTCTTCATGCATTGCTGTAGAGAGTAAGTGCAGGTAAAGTGCTTGGCACGTGTCTAGCTCACGGTCCCGTAGGTAGGTAGTATTTGCTGTAGCTGCTTTTTGTGTTACTATGTTGATGCAAAAGTAATTGTGGTTGTTACCATCAAAAGTACTTTTAATGGCAACAATTGCAATTACTTTTCCACCAACCTTATATTTGTCCTGGGTGAGTCATGCACAAACTCACCTTATCCCCGTTCCATAGTTGTTCTCAAATTTGAGCATGTATCAGAGTCACCTAGAGGGCTTGTTAAAGGACAGGTTGCTGGCACCCACCCCCAGAGTGTCTGATTCAGTAGGGCTGGGGTGTGGGGCCAAGAATCAGCAGTTCCAGCAAGGTCCCAGGTGATGCTGAAGCTCGTGTTACTGGTCTGGGCACCTCACTTTGAGAACTGCTGTTGGGCTACATCAGGCTGCCCCTGTGGGGAAAGTTTTGCAAAAGGAGTGATACTTGAGCTGAGTCTTGCAGGACTAGGAGAACTTTGTCACAGTGGCTAGACAAAGAACATCCCAGCAGAGGGAACAGATGGTGCCCAGGCAGCAAGTTGGCAGGAGAAAATACGGCACATTGGAGGCACAGTCATCTTTCCTAACTCCTAAGGCATCTTTGGAGTGCAGGTGAGCGAAGGGGTCACTAGGCAGATTGCGTGTGCACTTTTGGAGAGCTCTTTGAAGGGCTGGAATGAGGAACAATACACCTGGTAATGTGCATGGGAGTCAGCTCCTGGGAGAGGCAGCTAGGGCCTTGAAATGAAAAAGCTGCCGTCACACCTTCCAGACGGGATGTCTTTGATGACTTGTTGCTGATTGCAGTGATATTACACAGATAAGGAGAACATTACAGAGACTCGTAAGAAAATCTTTAATCCTAGTACTACCCATTCGGTGGATTCATTTTCACATCCTCCTGAGAGATGTAGGTAGCTTGGAGGCTCAAATGCTGGCCTTTCCCCAGTGTGCTTGCTGGGGGCAGGAAGGCAGACCAAATCAAATGAGGTCTGAGCCTGAAAACCCATCACGACTTCACCCAAGGACCCAGCCTTCCTCCTTGGAGGCATCATCTCTCCCCAGCCCTCCAAGCCCCTTCTCTTTTCCCATCTCTATCATGCCCGTTGCCTGGCTATTTCCTGCTCTGCTGTAAATCTGACCCTAGAGAACATAGCTACTCACCTGCAATAGCAATTATGCATTAATAGAAGACAGCAGTGATGCACACAAGCAGTTTCTAGGCATTTAAAGTTCCTCTTGCTGAGCTCGAGATCCCAAGGGGCTGCTGGAGCCCTGAACCTCTCTGGGGAAACTGCAGCCTGGCGACCTCCAGATGTCACCACCTTCATTCACGTTGCATGTCAGTTCAGCGCCTGCTGTACATGAGGCTCCAGGCTGGTCGTTGAAGGGGTGACGTCCTGGCTGTCCAATGACCTCCCTTATCGAATGCCTACTCTGCATATCCCTGTGCCAGGGCCTGCCTGTGCATTCCTGTTCTTGGTTTGTCCTCTAATTTTCCACCCGAGGTAGCACTATTATACCCATTTCATAGGAGAGAAAAGTGAGCTTCACGTAGTTCAATAAGCGAAGCAGCTGAGAGGAGCATGGTGCAGGAATTGAGAGAACAGACTCTGGAAGCAGCCTGCCTGAGTTCACATCCTAGCTCTGCATGATCTGCTGTGCAGCTTTGGGTGTGCTGCTTAACTCTCTGTGTGCCTATTCCTTGTCAGTAAAATAAAGAGGAAGAGTATAAGGTTTCTTTGAGGGTCAAGCCAATATATGTAAAATACCTAGAACAGTGGCTGCCACATAGGTGCTATGTACATGTCACTTACTGCTACTGTTAAATGAATTCATGGGCAGCAGGTGAGCAGATCCATGTTCTAGGGCCAATCTTCCAGCTGCTCCACTCCCCCGAGGCTGGTTCCCAAAAGGTGGAGAAATGAGGACATGAGAGATCATGAAGTTGTCCTTTCCCTGTATCCCATACCCTGTGCTTTAGAGCACGCTTGTCCAATCCACAGCCCACGGGCCACATGCAGCTCAGGAAGGCTTTGAATGTGGCCCAACACAAATTCCTAAACTTCCCTTTCTTAAAACATCATGAGATTTTTTTTCACCATTCTTTTCTCAGCTCATCGGCTATTGTTAGTGTTCGTGTATTTTATGTGTGACGCAAGACAATTCTTCTTCTTCCAATGTGGCCCAGGGAAGACAAAAGATTGGACACCTTGCTTTAGAGTCAGCCTGACCTGGGTTCGAATCCTGGCTGTGTGACCTTGGTTATGTCTCCTGACTCTCTGAGCCATGTTTTCCCATCTTTAAAATGTGGTGTCGTGAAGTGTTTGTGAGGGTTAGATAAAACAATGACAGCCCCGTGTCAGGATTAAGAGGCAGACACTAGAGCCACGATGCTTGGGTAAATTCCCAGTCCTACAGTTTCCCAGCTGCATGACTTTGGGTACGTTACCTCTCTGACTGAGCCTCAGTTTCCTGGTCTGTAAAATGGGGTGATAATAGTTCCCATATCACAGAGCTGCTAGGAAGATAAACTTGTCCCATGCAACACCCTTTGCACAGCACTTGGTGCATAGGAAGAGCCAGACAGGGTATGCTGAGAGTCCTAATATGTGCATCCCCATAGCCCGTGCACATAGTAGGCACTCAATTGGCAGAGAGCAATGAAGGGAGGGAATTGAAAAATTCAGCCTTTTATCTCGCTGACTGAAAAGTCCCTGGACAAAGACTTCTCAGTCCTGACTACACATTCAAACCACGTGGAGTTTTTAAAAATAATGCCAGCACTCAGAACTCGCATCCCAGAGATCCTTAATTAGCCTACACAGGGCCCGAGCACCAAGTTAGTTTTAAAGGCTCCCCAGGTGTTTCTAACAAGCAGCCAGGACTGAAAACCACTGCGTTAAGAAAAACTGAGGGGCACACGTGGAGGAGAGATTGTTAACTAGGTGGGTAAGGGTGGGCCTTCCTGTGGAGGTGTCGTTTGAGCTGAGACCTGAATGTTGACAGGAACAGGCAAAGACCTGGGAGGAGGGGAGGGTTTCAGACAGAAAACAGAGCAAGTGCAAAGGCCCTGAGGCAGGCACAAGCTTGGCATGTTGGGAGATGAGCAGGAAGTCCAGGGTGGCGGAGAGGTCACTGTGTGTGAGAGAATGTCCAAGAACCAAGCCCAGGGTGGCAAGAAGGGGAAACTGAGTCCTGTTCTGGCCAGAGAGATGGAGTTAAGCCCTTGGAATAGGCAGAGAGCAGCTGAGGGCATCCGTCACTCATGTCCACAGCTAACTTAGGTCCCTCAAATGTCATCTAGTCAGGGAACTGGGAATTTTGGGAGGATCTCTGCTGATCCAGGCCTCAAGCTCCAGGGATAGTTTCATTCTAGCCATCCTCAGAAGCAGGCCATTGGGCCAGGAAGGATCCTTTGTGAGAAAAAGATGCAGAATAATTTCAAGGCCCAGAGAGGGAGGAGAGGGAGACAGGCTGGGCCATGTGCCTCCTGGGGCTCATCACAAAGGCCATGCAGGCTGGTGGCCACCCTGGCAGTGAGGGGCCGCAGGGCTGCCAGGAAAATGCCAGCCTCCTGTGAAGGCTTAATTAGCCTGCTCCTGCCACTGCCGGTTAAGAGCTTGGTAGGGCGCAGGTGTTTCTATTTTTCAGCACAATTATCTGGGAAGTGAGGGCAGAAACATCAGTGGATATGTCCTCAGCTGTGTGTGTGTGACTTGTGTAGAATGACATGTTTGAATGTCACATCTTCCTAAGAGACAGTGTCCTGTTGGATGGTGTGTGTCTGTCTGTCCTACTCACATAACAGCATGTATGTCTGAATCTCATAACCATGTAGAACCACGCAAGGTTATGTTTGTGGGTCTCTGTGTGTGGATACGGGTATGCCCAGCTGGCGAGTACAACCTGGCTCTCGAAACACCAGCCTTCCTGAGCAGGCCAGCCCCGCCTCTTGCCTCTGTTTCCTCAGCTGTGGAATGGGCTGCAGACACAGTCCTGGGGCCACATGGCATCTTTCCAACCTGTGGCTGCTCTGCCTGGTGGCTGACTCTCGGGAGGAGCATGTCTCAGGCCAGCTCCTTTGTCTAGAGCAGTGGACTGGCTGTCCCCCAACTCCCCACCACCAACGTAAGCCCTTCCTCTTGCATGAGTCCAGCTGCATCCGGGGCCTGGGCTGACGTGGGCTGAAACCTTGAGGCCTGGCCTGGGGCCATCTGGGCCTGGTGCGCTGTGCGTGCGTGGAGGGTCCCCCACAGGAAGACTTTCCATTCCCCATGCTGTGCGTCCTCCCCGACAGCTGGGGCTCAGGGCGAGATGCAGAGGAAGAGGAAGTGAGTCCCCAGCCCAGATCAGGGCAGGAGCAGAGGGTGGGAGATGATCTCCCAATCTCCGGGAGTCTCTCTGGTCACCCACAGGGAGCAGTGATGAGTTTCCATGGAAACACTGCACAGGTTAAGGCTGAAGCCCTCACTTATCAGCTATTTGCCCAGCATGAACTGAGCACTTGCTCTGGATCAGGCCTTGAACCTGAGTTAGTATCAATAATAGCAGCAATATAACAAAGCAGTCTCCACCTGCTTAGGCCACAGCAGCGACTCCTCCAGCTTGCCCCCTCCCCCTGCCACGTGGCAGCCCCTCTGGCCTCCCCTGGGTTCCTCCTCTCTCCCCCTTCTGTCCCTCCACAGGGTCTTTGCATGTGCTGGCACCTCTTCCTCTTAGAGCGCCTTTTCTCCTGCAATTCTTGTGGCTGACTCCTACTTATCAACCACCTCTTGGTTTAGATGTCACCTCCCCAGAGAGGCCTTCCCTAGCCCCCATTCCCTGTACCATGTCATGCCCCAGCCCCATGGGCTCAGACTTTCTGTCCCATGGGCTTCAGAGCATGTGTAACCATCTGCCATCGTCTTTTTTGTCAAGCATTTATTCTGTCTTCCCCTTCTGGACCATAACTCCTATGAGGGCAGGGCCCTCCTCTGTCCATTCAGCTTCCTAATTCCAGGGTCAGCATTAGCATGAAGTATGTGCTCAGTAAACATTTATTGGCAGTTTGACACAGTTATTGAACACTAGCTATGTGCCAGGTACTGACTAGTATCTCATTTCGAACTCACAACCCATAAGCCAAAGGTGTGTGCATCTTACTGATGAAAGAAAATGTAAGTTCAGAGAAGTTTAGAAACCTATTTAAGGTCACACAGCGAGTAAGTAGGACAATCAAGATTTGTATCCAGATCTTTCTGATGCAGCTGCATGCTCTTAATATTCTGCTCTGCGGGGACCAGAAGACAGGAAGAAGAGTAAGAAAGTCTGACCAAGTTGATAAATGGACAAACAGACAGTGCCTCAATTATATATTGGGGGAAAACAAGCCACCCCAGAACTAAGTGACATAAAACAACCGTTGCTGACTGCTCATGACTCTAGGGTTTGGCAGTTTGGGCAAGGCTCCACTGGGACGGATCCTCTTTGCTCTGTGTGGTGTTGGCTGGGCCAGGTTTAAGCGAGGCAAGTGGAGCCACGCTCTGAACCCGCTTCAACACAGTTCCCATCCTGGCTTCCCCCGTCGCCAGCTGTGTGATCTCGGGCAATCTGTTCAACGTCTCTGAGTCACTTCTTCACCTGTAGATTGGCAATGTACTGGGGTAATTTCCAATGTTCACATGGAACATCCATATTCAGAAGAAAATGAGGCTTGGGATGTGTGAGGCTCTTGCCCGAGGCCATGCAGTTTGAAGCAATTTGGAGTCAGGCTGTCCTAATGTTTAGAGGCAGATTAGCCTGACTTCCCATCTTCAAGTTCTCTCTGGGCATCCTTCCCACTATTTGTGCATCTGTCCCACGAGGCTGTGGCTGAAATTTCTAGGCTGGTGCCACTCAGCTTCTTGGCCCTGGCCCACCTCCCTCCCGCCCTGCGCCCTGATGGGGGCCACTGTCCACAGCTGCAGAGCCCTGCAAGCTTCCACAGAGAATGCAAGCAGAACGGGATGGCCAGACACCACCAGACCGCATGATTAAGGCTCATTTTTCCCAGGCATTGACTGGCAGATGTTTATTTCCTTTTAAAATGACAATGTCAGCAGCACGCTTATGGTTTAATTTTTGTTTTCTCCTCCATAGCTCTGCACAAAACTGCTGGAAAAGAGCAGCTCAGCCTCTCTGCACTGCCCTCCCTTGGAGTTGGCAATGTTGGCCTTTGGCTGAGGCTTGGAGGCAGACAGTTTCTTCAATTAGCCCCATCTGACTGTGTCTAGATGCACCTGGGAGGCCAGAGTCCCCTGAGCCCACCACCTAGGACCCGGGCAGACGTGGCCGGGAAAGTCCCTTTCTCTGCTGGGTGTGGCTTTGGGCACAGCACATTCTGCTATTGTAGTTACGCTTGTTGTGTTACTTACATAGCCTTTTAATTCGAAATCATTTATGACTGACACAAAGTTGCAAAAATAGTTTGGAGAATTCCTACACACACTTTACCCACCTCCACCCAATGATAATATCTTCAGTAACTGAAGTATATTGTCAAAATCAGGAAATTGACATTGGCGCAATGTTATTAACTCAGAGACAGACCTTATTCACATTGACCAGTTTTTCATATGCTTTAATTGTATTGTTTTTAATTATCCAGTTTTATCAGTTACCCAAGTGTGCCTAGTTTAGAAAGTCATCTGGTTTAGGAGGCTGGTTCATTCAAGCTGCGCTCTCCAGCCCTTCCCCTCTCCACTTCCTTTTCTCCCCAAACAACTTGCCACGCCCTCAGCTGACCACTCAGCTGACATTTGGCTTCTATGGCTACATAACATGCTTGCAATGCTATGTCTATTTTTCTGTTTTGGGCATTATCCACTGCCTCTTTGCTACAGGAGACACAGTTTTAAATCTCTGTCCTCCCCTGCCTCTTAACCCTAGACTTCCATCCCTCCCATCCTCCCTAAAGAGATGTGCCATCATTTTTATGAGATTGGGGTTCAGTGTTATGGCTGTTATGAGTTCTTCATGTGTGTTTACTCTTCTGTGTATGACCACTAATTTTCCTAACCTCAGACTCTACCGATTGTCCAAACGTTTCTCAGTATTTTCATTCACATCAGATTTTATATAAATTTATTTATTTATTATTATTTTTTTTTTGAGATGGAGTCTCTCTTTGTTGCCCAGGCTGGAGTGCACTGGCAGGATCTTGGCTCACTGCAGCCTCCACCTCCTGGGTTCAAGCAATTCTCCTGCTTCAGCCTCCTGGATAGCTGAGACTACAGGTGCGTGTCCCTATGCCCAGTTAATTTTTCATATATATATTTTTAGTAGAGACAGGGTTTCACCGTGTTAGCCAGGATGGTCTCTATCTCCTGATCTCATGATCTGCCTGCCTTGGCCTCCCAAAATATTGGAATTACAGGCATGAACCACCGCGCCCAGCCTCATATCAATTTTCTATCTTGAAAGAAGTCTCTCCTGGAAACTTCTGGCATTTCCAAATTGGCAGCCTGGACTCTCCCTTCCCTGTCACTCAAACTTCACTCTGAGTTGGACTCTCCTGTTTTGGGGAAGCACATCTTCCAGTAGTTTCCTGTGAAAGGGTAGGTGGGAGGCAAATCTCTCGAGACCTTGCATATCTAAGGATATTTTTATATTTTGGCTTCACATAGAACTCTAGGTTAGGAATACTTTTCTTTCCAAATTTTAAGGGCATTGCTCCACTGTCTACTTGCTTCCAGGATTACTGAAGAGAAGTTTGAAGCTGTTCTGATTTGCAGGAAGTTTGTAGACTCTCTCCACCCTGCCAATGTCCTGAAATTTCCCGTGACCTGCCCTGATGGGAATCTGGAAGTTTGGCTTACCCGCTGTGCTAAGTAAGCACTTGTGGAGTCTTTTCAATCTCGAGATTCATGTCCTTCACTCTTAGGAAGTTCTCTTCTTATTTTATTAAAATTTCCTCCCTGCCATTTTCCCTGTTTCTAGAACGCCTGTGATTTGAGTAGTAGATTATTAGAGCTCTTGCATTTGTCCTCTAATTTTCCTGTCACTTGTCTCCTGGTTTCCATTATTTATTGCACCGTATCTTCTTGAGAGATTTCCTCAACTTTGGCTCTCAAACCTCCTGCTGAATTTGTTATTTCTGCTCTCGTTTTTGTTCTCCAAGTCCTGTTCCTCTTTTATGGCGTCATGTTCTTTTTTCACGAATGCCTTATCTGCTATTGTCTCTCTTAGGAGAAAGGGTTTTATTATTATGGTTATATGATGATGACTTTTCTCCTTGTATGGCGTCTCTCTTCTGTGTGTTCGTGTATCTGTTTAGGTCTCTAGGTTCACACCAGAGACTTTCAGGGATTCTTGGAAGTCCTTCAGTGTTTGCTCTTGATACAGAACCAGGCCCAAGAGTGGGTGGGAGGGTTGAACCTTTAGGGGAAATACTGGATGTTGGTATTCTTAGGTCTGTGTTCTTGAACCGTCAATTCCCCATCTGTCAAGACTTCAGAGGTCTGGCTGCCAGTATTTTGGGGACAGAGCAGGCTGCAGTCTCAGCCTCTGAATGACACATTTGCTGCTCCCCCTGTTGTCCGTGTGGTGCCACATCCTCCCTTGTGCCTGGAGCCCTTCAATGCAGAGACTCCCTGCTTTATGGTCACCAGACAATAAACTCAGAGTCCTCTGTTGGGTCAGATGGGACAGTCACCCTGCAGTGTGGAGCTGGAAAGGGGATCGGTGGAGTTGGGGGAGTGGTATCTAACTGATTCTTCAATAGCTTTCCCCAACTGCCCTTTCCTCTCCCAGGACATCCCTCTGCTGCCTGTCCCCGCCACCCAGGAGCTCGGGGGATGTGCCCATTTCTTCCTTTACTATGTTCCTAGGATTGGCCAAGGTTGAGTCCCCAAGGACAAGAAGTGATTTATCAGAGTTAATCAGGCCAGAGAGGGAGCACCTACCCCAAATAGGAATCAGCTCCTTAAGCCTCACCCATCCACATGTCCCCAGGCCTCAGGGGCACTGCAAGATCATCCACTGTGGGATTCCACCTTGCTTTTCTGAGTCTCCATTCCCCTCATTTGGTCAGGAGGAGTGACAGTGCCTACTCTCTCCACTTGACGAGTGATACGGCATCAATCCTGGTAACAGAAAGCTGTTGACCAAGAATGAGACCACCAGACAAATGAGGGCAGAAAATATTATTTATGTTTAAGGTAAGCACTTACATAAAATCAGGTATTTGTCACACCTGAGCATTGCCATTCCCAGTCTGAGTAATGTAATTTACACAAACGTAGTTTTAAAACAGTTTAGCATAATTTAAACCTTAATTAGGGGATCTAAGGATCTGGAGCCACGCCTCGATATATCCTACCCAAATCCCCTCATCAATGAGTGCTCCACCCACCTGACCCCATCTCCCCAGATGACTCCAGAGCGGAATAGTGGTTAGACAACACATATCTCCACTTAAAGATATTTTCACATACAAGGGTGGCTCTTAAACTGCCACACATCAGGGTCAGGGGGAGGGCTTCTTACAACACAGAGGATCACGTTTCAGCATGAGATTTAGAGGTGTCCCCTCTAAATCTCATGCTGAAACGTGATCCCCAGTGTTGGAGGTGGGGCCTGGTGGGAGGTGTTAGGGTCATGGGGGTGGAGCCCTCCTGTCCGGGCGCTGTCCTATAGACAACGAGCGACTACCCGTACGGTCTGTGCGTTTCAAAGCGTGCGGCGCCTCCTTCCCTCCCCTTGCTCCTGCTCTCGCCACGTGGCGTGCCTGCTTCCGCCTCACGTTCCGCCATGACTGAAAGTCGCCAGCTGCCATGCTGGTACAGCCTGCAGAACAGCGAGCCAATCAAACCTCTTTTTATTTATTTATTTTACTTTACGTTCTGGGATACCTGTGCAGAACGTGCAGGTTTGTTACATAGGTATACATGTGCCGTGGTGGTTTGCTGCACCTATCAACCCGTCATCTAGGTTTTAAGCCCTGCATACACTAGGTATTTGTCCTAATGCTCTCCCTGCCTTTGCCCCCCACCTCCCGACAGGTCCCTGTTGGTGATGTTCATCTCCCTGTGTCCATGTGTTCTCATTGTTCAACTCCCACTTATGAGGGAGAACATGCACACGTATGTTTGTTGAAGCACTATTTACAATAGCAAAGTCTTGGAACCAACCAAATGCCCGTCAATGACAGACTGAATAAAGAAAATGTGGCACATATATACCGTGGAATACTATGCAGTCCTAAAAAAAGAATGAGTTCATGTCCTTTGCAGGGATATGGATGAAGCTGGAAGCTATCATTCTCAGCAAACTAACCCAGGAAAAGAAAACCTTTCTTTATAAATACCCAGCACCAGATATTTCTTTATGGCAACACAAGAATGACCTAATACAATGAGAATCTTAAAGGACACACTGAAATAAAACCTTAAAGATTGTCATCTGCAAATACAGCCAAGCCCTCCACTCTCTAATACTACACCAGATGTTACTAATCAATCAGGACTCTTTCCCACTGAGCCTGGAGCAGAATTTCTCACCTTGACATTATTGACATTTGGACAGGAGAGCTTGGTTGTAGAGGGCCTGTCCAGTGTACTGTTGTAGGGGGCTTAGCCGCATACCTGGCCATTACCTGCTAGGTTCCATTGTCCCACCCACCTAAGTCCTGACATCAAAAATCTTTCCAGAAATTATGAAATGTCCCCAAGCAGGGCAAAATTGTGCTTGTTGGAAAACCACGGGTGCAGACGCAACTTCAGCGTCTTCTCAACACGGCTCTCCACAAGCATCTGCCAGCCATCACTGGACCATAAAATAAGACCTATTTGGCCAACAGAGCTGGGCTACCTCAGATAGGTTCAGAACTTAGTAGGTCGACAATGTAATTTTGGCAATTCTATGGCTCAACCTGAGGGCCTTCTATTCCATTTGAGGATGCCAACAGCCCCAACCTACCATTTCCTGAGGATAAAAAAAGAGCTGGCTGGTTTGGGCAGGGGGCTCCAGCTTTCCTGTATTGTCTCATGCTGACAGCTGGAGACATGGTCCCCCCATGGGACTCCCAGAACCACCTGAGTTTACCAAGAATGGAAGCTGTTCTTTGCTGTATCTGCAGAGTGCGGATAGATGATGTTTTGATGACCAGATGTGACCAGGGTCTTCTAAACCTGTATCTCTGCACGGTGCCTGGCCCCAAGCAGGGAAGTGAAAAAGCCTAGGGTGCTTGTCAAAGTAGGGCCCTAGATACTGCATCTGGATCACCTGAGGTGCGTGTCAACATGCAGATTCCTGCACCCCACCCTAGATCTTCTCATCCAGCGTCTTTGGAGGCTAAAATCTGAAATGTGTCTTGCTAACAAGCTCACTGGGCGAGAAAACTAATACAACAGTTAAAACATACAGACTTTGACTTTGACTCAAATCCTGATCCTTCTGCTGGTAATATATAACCCAAATAGTTTAATAAGAATGGCTATTTTTTAAATTGTACTTTAGGTTCTGGGGAACATATGCAGATCATGCAGGATTGCTGCACAGGTACATACATGGCAAGGTGGTTTGCTGCCTCTATCCCCCCATCACCTATATCTGGCATTTCTCCCCATGTTATCTCTCCCCAACCCCTGCCGTCCCTCCCCTAGTCCCCCCGCAACAGACCCAAGTGTGTGATGCTCCCCTCCCTGTGTCCATGTGTTCTCATTATTCAACACCTGCCTATGAGTGAGAACATGCGGTGCTTGATTTTCTGTTCTTGTGTCAGTTTGCTGAGAATGATGGTTTCCAGATTCATTCATGTCCCTACAAAGGACCCTAACTCATCATTTTTTATGGCTGTATAGTATTCCATGGTGTATATGTTCCACATTTTCCTTGTCCAGTCTATCATCAATGGTCATTTGGGTTGGTTCCGGGTCTTTGCTATTGTAAACAGTGCCTCAATGAATATATGTGTGCATGTGTCTTTATAATAGAAGGATTTATAATCCTTTGGGTATATACCCAGTAATGGGTCAAATGGAATTTCTATTTCTAGATCCTTGAGGAATGGTCAAACCGTCTTCCACAGTGATTGAACTAATTTACACTCCCACCAACAGTGTAAGAGTGTTCCTATTTCTCCACATCCTCTCCAGCATCTGTTGTCTCCAGATTTTTTAATGGTCACCAAGAGAATGGCTATTTTTTATTGAGTGTTTTTAATGTGCCAAGCACTGTGCTAAACCAGACCATACATTTGCCCAATTAATCAACTACTCTATGTGGAAGGTTACCTTTTTAATACCTATGTTTTAGATGGAAAACTAAGGTTCAGGGTGGTTAAGCGCATTGCTCAAGACTGCACAACTTGGAAGTAAGTAAAGCTGGGATTTGAACTGACATGTTTGCTACAACACTCTGCATAATTATATGAGAGTGTAAGAGCTGAGTGCAGGCTCTAACGGTGCTGGTTGCTCAACACCCAGTAGTTTTCTTTGCCCTCACATGGAGGAGATCAGAGGAATGACTTGGCAGGGAGCTTCACTCCCTGGGGCTTGGGTTTAGTAGCAGATCAGAGTCCCTGAAGACCTAGCCTGAGGGTGAATGAACTTTGGGCATTGTCCTGAGCCTCTCAGTCTCCAGCACGTAGTGAAGATGCCCATTGGGTCATCTTGGAGCCAGAAACCCAATAAGCTTCAGGGAACATGAGGCCATTCTAGAACTTTGAAATTTCCCCTTTCTATCCCATTGCCTAATCCCCAGAGCCACTAGCTGCCAAAAGAGAAGGAGAAGGTAGCTGAAACAAAGACAGGAAGCAGGTTCAATGTGTGTGACAGAAGATTCTGAAATCCCTTCAGACACTAGGCTCTTCTGCCAAGTCACTTTAGAGAGAGAGAGAGAGAAAGAGAGGGAGAGAGAGAGAGAGAGAGAGAGAGAGTGTGTGTGTGTGTGTGTGTGTGTGTGTTTGTTGTGGGGTGAAGATTTATTCCACCATTCAATAAATATTTGTTGAGAACTATCTATGCGCTGTGTCCCTAGTCCCTAATTCATAGGCAGGACATTTTATATAGTGCCATTTATTAAGTGCATTTTACATGTCTGGCACTTTAAATAAATTAAACATTTTTTTTTTTTTTGAGACGGAGTCTTACCTTGTCACTTAGACTAGAGTGCAGTGGCGAGATCTCAGCTCACTGCAACCTCCACCTCCCAGGTTCAAGTGATTCTCCTGCCTCAGCCTCCCGAGTAGCTAGGATTACAGGCGCCTTCCACTACGCTCTGCTAATTGTTGTATGTTTAGTAGAGACAGGGTCTCACCATGTTGGCCAGGCTGATCTCAAACGTCTGACCTGGTGATCTCCCTGTCTCTGCCTCCTAAAGTGCTAGGATAATAGGCGTGAGTCACCATGCCCAGCCAAATTTTTGTTTTTATAGCAGAGCGGGCAAAAGTCAAGATTCTAGAATTAGATGATGGTTTAAATCCTGGCACTGCTCTTTGCTAGTAGTGTGACCTTGGGTGAAGTACTCAGTTTTTCTTAATTTCAGTTTCCTTACCTGCAAAATGGTCATTTTGCCAGAAAGTATTCTCAGAGAACAATGTACATCTACATAATAGCATTAATCTTCATTGCAGTTATATTCTTTGTCTGCTTATCTTATTAATGACTGTATTCACTAATAATAGTAATTAACAATTATAGAAATGTCTACTTCCATTTAAGATGTAGAGAGATGTAAAAGGCCTTTGTTCCTTTGGTAACAACAAGAAAAACTCATACAAAATAAAAGTCAGACTTTCTGTGGTGCTAGGGAAAGCTGTAGAATCAAAGAAGCCTCAGTGAACTGAATTCCAGAAACAAGAGCTATGACATCTCCACATCTGGAGAGGTGCCATTCTGTGTGGGTGGACAAAGGAACATCAACCATAGATGGAGAGATTTTGCAAGGACAGGGGAAAATTATTCCCGCCTTGGACCAGAGTATGGGATGGCAGATCACACAGGTCTGGATGAGTCCTGAATCCAAAGAGAAGTCACTCAGCCCAGCAAGATGGATAATCTTAGACCCAAGAATAGATCATTCGGTCCAACAATTTAGCAACTCCACCTGTCCTGCTCGTCTGTTCCTAGAGGGTAGTGATAGTGGAAAGATACATGAGCAGGGAAAACTTGCATGGTATCATGCATTTTCACTGTGATTTGGTTATAGGACTCTGAAGTACTTGAATTAAAGTGTGAACCAAAAATATCTGAAACTGCAGCCATCTGCCTCCTACTTCAAACAGCAAATACAGAGCATGTTGGTGGTTGGCTAATTACAGGTAACTCAATTTAATTAAAACTGTTTCTCATCACCAGCTCAATTACACTCTAAGAGAATTCTGAGTGATCAGCTTCTCAATCTAACCACCAGATAGTATAAAGGGTTGAGATGTTCAAAAAAACAAAAGTAAAAATAAAAATTACTCTTCAACCTCAATCATTCAGCACACTCTCAAGAATATAATATAATTAAATACTAGACAAGAGAATCAATGAGAAAAATGTGACCCACAGTCAAGAGAATGCACAAGCAATAGAAGCATACATGTTCCAATTAGAATTAGAAAAAAAACCTTTAAATATATGTGAATAGATTAAGAAATTTATAGGAAACAGAATGGATGAAAAGGTCGGGTATTTCAGACTATCAATGAAAGCTCTAAAGAATAAAATGGCAATCCTGGAGATAAAAATTAAAATGTCATAACTGAAAACTTACTGGATAAACAGTAGATACAACACAGCAGAAAAGGAATCAGTAAACTTAAAGGTAAGTCAAGATAAATTGAAACTGCAACACAGAGGGAAAGAAGATTTTTTTAAAAAATGAACAGAGCATCAACCTGTGGTATACCATCAAGTAGTATACAGATGTAGAACTGGAATCTGATAGGGAAAGGAGAACATAGTATAAACACACAAAAAAATCACAATTAGGTGTATTACAGTAACACTGATACAAACCAAGGGTAAATAGAAATAACCTAAAAGTATTCCCACCAAAATGCATTACATATGGAAACAGAATAAAAAGAATGAAGGCTAACTTTTTTTTTTTTTTGAGACAGGGTCTTGCTCTGTCACCCAGGCTGGAGTGCAGTGGCATGGTCTCAGCTCACTGCAACCTCCACCTCCCAGGTTCAAGTGATTCTCCTGCCTCAGCCTCCCGAGTAGCTGGGACTACAGGCGTGCACCACCATGCCCAGCTAGTTTTTTGTATTTTAGTATAAACGGGGTTTCACCATGTTGCCCAGGCTAGTCACAAACTTCTCAGCTCAAGCAATCTGCCCGCCTCGGCCTCCCAAAGTGCTGGGATTACAGGTGTGAGCCACCGTGTCTGGACAGAATGAAAGCTAACATTTTACTGGAAACAGTGTAAGTCAGTAAACAATGGAAAGTATCTTCAAAGTGCTGGAAGAATCCAAAGCTGCCAACTATGAATTCTTTATCCAGTGAACTATCCCTCGAAAATAAAAGTAAAATCTAGATATTTTCAGGCTGGGCACAGTGGCTCATGCCTGTAATCCCAGCACTTTGGGAGGCCGAGGTGGGCAGATCACTTGAGGCTAGTTCAGGACCAGCCTGAGCAGCGTGGAGAAACCCTGTCTCTATTAAAAATACAAAAATCAGCCAGGTGTGGTGGTGAGTGCCTGTAATCCCAGGAGCTTGGGAGGCTGAGGCCTGAGAATTGTTTAAACTCTGGAGGTTGAGATTGCAGTGAGCTGAGATCATGCCACTGCACTCCAGTCTGGGCAACAGAGTGAGACCCTATCTCAAAAAAAAAAAAAAAAAAAAAAAAAAAGATATTTTTGGATAAACAAAAACAGAATTTATCAATAGCAAACTCAGATAATAAGATGCTCAGTCTGAAGTGAAATTGTATAGATAGAAATTCAGATCTATAAGAACACCATCAAAGCTAAGCATATATTTTTAATATAAAAAATTATTTTTTCCTCTTTCCTTTAAAAACAATTGATCATACATGGCAGGTGAGAATGTAACATATTCTAGCCATTTTGAAAAACAGTTTAGCAGTTTCTTAAAGAGTTAAACATGCATTTGTAATATAACCCAACAATTTCACTGCTAAGGGTATTTACTCAAGAGAGATAAATCACATACACACACGAGTTTTATAGGACGGTTCATAACAGCATTATACATAGTGTCTAAAAGGTGGAAACAACACAAATGCCCATCAACTGGTGAATTAATAAACAAAATAATACAGCCATACAATGGAAGACCACCCAGCAATAAAAAGGAACAGGCTCATAACACAAGCTACAATATGATGAACATCAAAACATTATGCTAAATTTAAAAAGCCAGAATGAACGTATCTGTTCATTCCACTCAGATATGAGCTGTTTGGAAAAGACAAACTATAGACACATAAAGTATAGTGGTGGTTGCCTGAGGCTGGGAGAGAGAACAATGACAAGTTACTAAAAATTGGCACAAGGTTATCTTTTCAGGATGATAGAAATTTTCTGAAATTGTATTGTGGCAAGGGTCATACAACATCATAAATTCACTGGAAATCATTGAATTGTACACTTAGAGTGGCTGAATTTTATGCTGTGTAAAGTGAACCTCAATGAAGATGTTAAAAATGGACTGCTAAAAGTAAAAATAATATAATGATATGTGTTAGGGTTTATGTCACATATACAGGTGAAATATTTGACAAGAGCACCATGGATTGAAAGAGGTAAAATGGAAGTATAGTGTTTTAAAATTATTACATTATACATGAAGGTATAATATCAATTCAAGGTAGAATTTGGTTATTACACATACATATTTTAGTCCCTAGAGCCACCCCTAAAATAAATAGAGCAAAAATACATAGCTTAAAGGCCAATAATTCAAAAGAATTAAAAAAAAGGTGAGAAAAGATAAAACAAAGAGCAGATTATTACAAGTAGAAGACAAATATTAAGATGATAGACTTGAACCCAACTTATCAAAAATTACAATCAAATTAAATAAATGCGCTCAACACCCCAAATAAAAGCAGTGCTTGTCAGAATGTGCAAAAAAAGCAAGACACATGATATGCTGTTCACAGGAAACCTGTTTTAAATACAAAGACAGGTAAGTTAAAAATAAAA
Source organism: Cheracebus regulus (assembly GCA_963574635.1). Classification (NCBI taxonomy): domain Eukaryota; kingdom Metazoa; phylum Chordata; class Mammalia; order Primates; family Pitheciidae; genus Cheracebus; species Cheracebus regulus. The sequence goes on along the minus strand of CAUYQU010026693.1, from coordinate 11,333 downwards.
GTCTATAAAATGGTAAGGTATGCAAACATTAAGCATAAGAAAGCTGGTGTGGCTAGATCAAGACCTGACAAAGTCAAATATGAGGCAATAAATATTAAGCAAGGTGTTTTAAAATGATGAAATGGTCAATTATTAAAAAGATATAATACTCTTGCTAGGCACGGTGGCTCATGCCTGTAATCCCAGCACTTTAGGAGGCAGAAGCAGGTAGATCACCTGAGGTCAGGAGTTCAAGACCAGCCTGCATGGTGAAACTCCATCTCACTAAAAATACAAAAAACCTAGCCAGACATGGTAGCATGCACCTGTAATCCCAGCTATTCAGGAGGCTGAGGCATGAGAACTGCTTGAGCCCAGGAAGCAGAGGTTGCAGTGAGCTGAGATTGTGCCACTGCACTCCAGCCTGGGAGACAAAGTGAGACTCCGTCTTAAATAAATAAATAAATCGCTATAAGATTCTTAAATGTGTACATAGTAACAGAGCTTCAAAATATGTGAACTACAGGAAGAATAGAAAAAATCATAATTATTGTCGGAAATTTAACACTCTTTCCTCAGTAGCTGAGAGGAGAATACCGGGAAGATTAGAGAAGTCTTGAAGAACACGATTACTCAAATTAAGCCAATTGACATTTTAGAATGCTATACTCTAGAACCACAAAATACACGTTTTTTTCAAGTACATGTGAAACAGTCACCAAGACAGACTAAGAACTGGGCGAAAAAGTAAGTTACAAGAAATTTCAAAGCACTATAGTTGAACATTTCTCATAAAGTTGAACATGTACTTATGACCAGTAATTGTTTTAGGTATCCAGTGGAAACATGCCCACAGTGACACAGACATACACAAGAATGTTTATTGCAGCTTTATTACCAATTACCCAGAAGTGTGCACGGTCCAAATATCCATCAACAAGAAAATGGATAAACAAACTATGGCATATCCATGTGATAGAATGGCACTCGGCAATAACAAGGGAGAATCTACTGATACGCACAACAAAATGGATAAACTGCAACACCAGGCTGAGCAAAAGAAGCCAGACACAAAATAACGTGTACTGTTTGATTCATTTAAATGAATCTCATGATAGGCAACACTTAGCTAACATGACAGATGTTAGAATGGTACAGTTGTTGCCTCTTGGGGAGGGAATATGGCAGGAATTGACTGGGAAGGGGTACACAAGAATTATCTGAAGTGATGAGAATGTTCTAGATCCTGCTTGGGGTCTGGATTACCTAGTTGGAGATTATGTGTATATACCTATATATATATAATTTTTTATATATATAAAATTATATATGTATAATTTTTATATATATAATTTTTATATATAATATATATATAAATTATATATATAAATTATATATATATAAAATTATATATATATAGGTATATACCTTCATGTATAATGTAATAATTTTAAAACACTATACTTCCATTTTACCTCTTTCAATCCATGGTGCTCTTGTCAAATATTTCACCTGTATATGTGACATAAACACACACACACACATATATATATATATACCTATATATATAATTTTTATATAAACTCTGTATCAAAAAATATATATAATTTTTTTTGATACAGAGTTTCGCTCCTGTTGCCCAGGCTAGAGTGAAATGGCATGACCCCCACTCACTGCAACTTCTGCCTCCTGGGTTCAAGTGATTCTCCTGCCTCAGCCTCCTGAATAGCTGGGATTACAGGCACCTGCCACCACGCCCGTCTAATTTTTTTATAATTTTGGTTGAGACAGGGTTTCACCATGTTGGCCAGGCTGGTCTCAAATTCCTGACCTTAGCTGATCTGCCCTCTTCAACTTCCTGAAGTGCTGGGATTACAGGCGTGAGCCACTGCACTTGGCCTAGAATTTATACATATTTATATTTACATATACCTCACCTATCAAAACTCTTCTCACTATACATTTAAGATTTGTATGCAATTCTTACTTTATATAACATATACAATTAAGTGTAAATTTACTGTGCATAAAATGTACCTTACTTTTCTAAGAAATGTAAAAAAACCACTGAGAGTATGGTCAGATAATTCTGGGCACAGAATTATCTGATAATTCCAGGCACAGATCCAAAGAGTTAACATGCATTAACTCATGAAAGCATTATACATCTTATAAATAGGGAAATCAAGGCACCCCAAAGTTGCATAACTTGCTTAAGGTCACACAACTCACTCACCCCAATGGACAGGGTTTGTGTCCGGCATGCTCACCATTGGATCCCAGTGCTCAAATAGCAGCGAAGTGTAGCTTTTGAGATAAACATCCCTGTGAGGCAAGAATCAGCCACTCTGTTGTTCAAAAGGAACTGAGGCTCAGAGAGGCTAAATGACTTCTAGCAAGTAGTAGAGTCAGGATTTGAACTTAAGACTCAAGCTTCTGGCATTCAGTCACTTCCGTGTCTGCTCTTGGGAGAAGGTGTGAGCCATGCACAGCCCCTCATACACCACTGGGTGAGTTGGACCTTTTCAACTGCTCCTTTGGGAGAAGTTCCAATGCTCTGTCCAGAACCCGGTCTGTGTCATCCCCACCTCAACCCAGGCAGCCATAGATACTCGGTGGGGTAAGGGTGAGTGATTTCAATGAATATGACAAATTTTAGGGTGGGAAACTTTAGGATTTCCCAGTTTCTCACCAATACACTCCTTCAACAAATCTTTTTAAGTACCAACCAAGAGACAGGGCTGGGGATTCAGCAATGAACAAAGTAAGGGAGCTTTCATCCCAGCATTTTGGGAGGCTGAGGCGGGAGGATCACTTGAAGCCAGGAGTTCAAGACCAGCCTGGACAAAGTAGCTGAGACCCCATCTCTACAAACAATAATAATAATAATAAATTAGCTTTGTGTGGTGGTGTGTGCCTGTAGTCTCAGCTACTCAGGAGGCTGAGGTGGAAAGATCACTTGAGCCCAAGAGGTCGAGGTTACAGTGAGCTATAATTATGCCTGGGCAACAGAGCAAGACTCTATCTCTGAACAAACAAAAACAAAAACAAAACTTTCTGCCTAGTGCTTTAGCAAGGTGCACCTAGTTAATAGTGGTAGCCCAGGAGACACAGTGATTTTTGCTTCTAGCTCCCCTGAGGATGTGCAGATGGGGAGCTGGCCATTGTCTGCAACCCTGCCACATTGCTGACTCTACCCAGGAAGCTGCAGAGAGGAGTGAGTAACTCTGACCAACCGCTGCTACCTACTGTGCCCTATTTGTGGACCAGACCACAGGTGGGAGCTGGTCAAAGTGGTCAACCTCATCTATTGGGTGATGAGCTTCTTTGGGATCCCCCAGGAAAGGGACCTAGACCAGGATGGACATTCATCTGGTTTTCCTGGGGATGCAAAGCCTCAGGGTGGGGAATGCTGGGGGCTGCCATTGCTGGTAGGGAGAGGGTGTGTGGGGGAGGAAGGGGCATCATTCTGTGAGTGGGCCTGGGCCTGGTGCCAGGAGACAGCACTCTTGGTGGGGGCCACTTCCAGAATATTGGAGAAGGAGCCCACATAGTCAGGCCTCCATGGAGCTCTTGGGAGATGGATGGCATTGTTTTTCTGTTGTAGAATATTCTGTTTAAAGTATATAGCTGAGCACTCAGGGACATGGAAGCAGAGCACTCTGGGATAGCGCCCTCCATTCAGCAAGTTACCTGTCTTTTCTGAGTCTTAGGGCACAGAGGAGCATGCCTGGGAGTGTCTGACCTGTGTACACCCTATTTCCTTAGGATGGAGTCCCAACTGCTTAGCACAGCTGAAAGGGCCTGCTGAGCTGCCTCAGTTTACCTCCAGCCCCACCTGGCCTCACTCTTCCTTTCTCTCTCCTAGGGCTTTTGCACACGTGGTTTTATCTGAAACTCCCTTCTCCCTTTTCTCTCCGTCTCTTCCTGGGGTGTATTCTTCAAGGAAATACTAGCTGCTGTAACATAACTCCAAACATCCACGGCTTAAGATAACAGAAGTTTATTGATTGTTCTCATAGCAGTACAAAGTGGGTGTTTGTTTGGAAAGAAACAGCACCTTGTTCCCTCTGCCATGCTGTTTTATATACCAGCCCTGTCTGAAGGACTGAGCCCACACAGCAGGGAGAGGGCGAGGCCTTGCCTAAGAAGTGAGATTGTTCCTGGGGGCAGTGATCAAGGCAAGCACATGGCTCTCAGATCAATAACTGGGAGGCAGGAGCAGAGGCTGTAGGAGCTCTCTTATCTTGCTCAAGATATGAAATACTTAGGAGGCAGCAGGTGCTCAGATGGCTACTCCGTCCTGAGAGTACCCCAGTGCTGGCACACAGGAAGTCTAAGAGCGGGAGTGCAGGATCCCAGAGGGCAGATTGAAAGCGACAGGGTCCAGGGCAGAGCTTACCCCATGGAGGTCAGGCTCTACCTTGCAGCAGCCAGAGTGTGTCTTTCACTGTTGTCTTCCTGAAGGGTTTGATCTCTTTGGATATCCAGTGCGTCTCAGCTATGCCCAAGGAAGAATTTGTGTTCATCCTGGCGCCACAGCCTTAAAGAGAAACAGCAGCTGTTAGTGATGGGAATCAAAAAGAGAACAATAATAAAAATAACCACAATCACAATAGCGGCTCAGATATTTGGAGCAGGTGCTGCACACCAGACCGCACTATTCTAAGCTCTTCACTGGATTAACTCCTTTAATTCATGCAAGTACGCTGTGAGGCAGGTGCTATTTCTATCCCCATTTTACAGCTGAGGAAATGGAGGCAGAAAGTTTTGGCAAGCTGTCCAAGGCCATACAGCTAGGAAGTGGCTGGGCTGGGACTTTGCCCTAAACAGTCCCATCACCAAGGGGTGGGGGAAACGTAGGCCTGTCTGAGCATCTAGTCTACCACCTATCCCCCACTAGGAGGAATTCCCTGCCATGATAGCCTTGGAAGTTCCAGGATATGTTTTACTCATCGAAATAGTTTTCTTTTCAGAGATCTGCCTTTTTTATTGTTGAGATATAATTTATATGTAATAAAATGCACAGATCTTAAAATATAGGTCAATAACTTTTAACAAATGCACACACTGGCATAACCAACACCAACACAGAGAGAGAGAACACTTTTCCATCACTCCCATGCTGCCTACCAATCAATTCCCACCGCTAAGACCTACCACTGTTCCACACTGCCCGTTCTTGAACTTGACATAAATGGAATTGCACAGTGCACCTGCCTCCCTCTTTTGACCCTCCCTCCTCTCCCCTCCATCTCAGGCCAGTGTCTCCCTAGTCTCAGCACCTTGATTCACACTGAGCTTTTAAGGATTGCATGCACAGATGGCGTGAACCTGCCCCATGCTCTCCATCCCACTCCCAGAGTCCACAGCAGCCATCACTCATGAGTGAAGGCACTCCTTATCACTGGGCCCATACGTGGCTTCAGACTTCTTAACACTATGAAATTGTGGACCAGAAAACCCATCAGTTGACTAAAATTGGGATGGGAGTTGAAATTCATTTGCCATCACAGAAATAAAGTACATATCTATTGCCTTGTGGGAGCTGCATTTAAAAACATTTTTTATTTTGAAATAAAGACTTGCTAAGAACATTAGCACAGAGAGCTCCCACATATCCCTCACTTAGCTGTATCTTGCATAGCCATAGTGTAGTCTCAAAGTCAGGAGAATGACGTTGGTACGATACTGTCAACTCAACTACAGACCTTATTTGGATTTCACCATTATTTTACATGTTCATCTGGAGAGGAAATACACAGTTCTGTGAAGGGTAAGGACCGACACAAGCAAAGAAACTTCCTTATACTACCCTCCTCCTCCCCCCATAAATGAGTCTTTCATTGATCTAAGTGCCTCTCCCTCCGTCAGTACAATGATGTCTTGATTAATGCAGTTATATAATTAAAAAACTGTGTTTTAATAGGAATCCAAGCCTTAAGCCAAAAGGAAGAAGGCGTGATAGCAAAATTTTGTGAAACCTGGATTCTATGTTTGACTCTGTATGACCTTGAACAAGTCGCTTCAGAATTTTCAGTCTTCATTTTTTTTATTAGTCAAGTGAGGATAATGATAACCTTTATGTTGCATAACTGAAATGAAGTTTCCAGGAAATTATAAAAACTCGTTGACCTATAAAGTACTATCAAGGTGTTAGTGTTGGTATTTTTAAAGGGGCTCAATGAACATCTCCTCTCTTCCCTAAATTCTGAAACAATTAAGAAATAAGACGAAGCTGTTACTATTATTCCTGATAAAATGGATAATGGTATTAAAAAGCTACACATCAAGTGTAATGCTCATTATTTGGGTAATGGGTACCCTAGAAGCTCAATCCCCACCAATATGCAATAAACACATATAACAAACATGTGCATGTACTTCCTGAATCTAAAATAAAATAATTTTTTTTTGAGATGGAGTCTCTGTTGCCAGGCTGGAGCGCAGTGGCGAGATCTCGGCTGACTGCAACCTCTGCCTCCCGGTTTCAAGCAATTCTCCTGCCTCAGCCTCCTAAGCAGCTGGGACTACAGGTGTGTGCCACCACACCCAGCTAATTTTTGTATTTTTAGTAAAGATGGGGTTTCGCCATGTTGGCCAGAATGGTCTCGATTTCTTGACCTTGTGATCCTCCGGCCTCAGCCTCCCAAAGTGCTAGGATTACAGGTGTGAGCCACTGAGCCCGGCCACAATAAAATTTTTTTAAAACTGATCATAGAAAATGCAGTTTATCTTTCTGAGAGCATGGGCTTCCTTACGCCGGACTCCGGAACGAGGTAGAGATCCCCAGCCAGGAGCTCTGGGCACCGTCCTGGTCTGGATGGCTTGGGCTAAGTTCCCAGCAACTCAAATAGAGACATGGATGATTCTGAGACAGTAACTGGCGATGGCACTGGCAGGGCTTGTTGATGATTTGATGTGGCTGGTGAGGGAAAGGGAGGACACTAGGAAAGCTCCCATGTTTGCAGCCTAAGGAATTTGGGAGATGACAGTGTCATTTACAGAGAAGGAAAAAAAATGGGAGTTTGGACTGGTTACTGGGAAGGGAAAAAAAAATCACAAACTGAGTGACAGCCCATGACTTCTTTGATAGGCCCCAGATGGGCATTGGCTCCAATTAGAGATATGCTTAGCCCTGGTCAATGTCGAAGCACTGTCTCTGTGTTTCAGAATCTTATGCCAATAGTGTCTAAGGAACCAGGCAAGAATGTGGGGCCATGGGAGCACCATCAGTGCCCTCTGAAAGGTCAGCCATCACACTGGCTCCATGCTGCCCAGGCTCACGTGGCCCCCTGGACTCCACCTTCTCAATGCTAGGGGCACCTCCAAGACTTATGGTGTACCCTATAGGCCTGAGGACCCAAACAGAACACTGGTCTTTCCCTTCTGGAAAAGACAGCCTGGTGGGAGAAGCTAACCCCTCCTGCAGTTACCTCCTCTCCTAAGAGGCTAAGTGGCTCAAGTCCTGGCTTCATGACTCCTCATCCAGTGTTCCCACTCCATCCGCCTTCCCTTCAGAACAACCCCTCTCTTTCCAGCACAGCCCATTCTCCAAGGGCTGCTGTCTCTCCCATCAGAGGGGACAGTTGCGATGATAGCCCCTACAGCGACCTGAATGTGGTGCCCACTGTGCTCACAAGATGCTGAGCATTTCACTGTGCTCTCTGCTTATTTCCTTGCAAACTGTCCCAAGGTCACCCCAGGGAGCTTTACCCCAGATCACATACAGATTGTGTTTGGGAAAATATTGTTCTCTCCCAGCTGGGAGCCCAGTGCGTGCCAGAAGGCTTAGGGTAGGTGGGGAGGGGAGTGGAAGGGAACTCCCCACTCTGTACAGAACTCGGTCCTGTGGGGTAGGAGTGCATCGTAGGCATGGAAGGACCTGTGGGAAAGTACAGTGCAGGATAGAGGCCCTTCCCCTAGAGCATGAAGTGTGGGCAGCTCTTGGTTGTCTAACACTGGCTTCAGCAAGTCTGGCCTGTGAGGATGGCCAGGAGGCTGGTCTTCTGAACTGTGACCAGAAAGAACAATCGAAATGAAACCACAGAACCATGGTGAGCTGAGGGCAGAGGAAATGAATCCAAGTTCAATACGCAGATGTTCCCCCTCCCATCTGCTCAGAGCTTGTCCAGCAAGGACTCAAATTGGGAAATTAGATGAAGATTTTATCAATCAATAACTGAAAAAAATACAACTGTCTTTTCCCTGGCCCATAAGCCAATTAACAATTTACATATTTATTATTATTTTTAGTGAATAAAATGATCACCTATTGAGAGTTTACCACAGGCATCATGCTAAGTGCCACTTATACTCTGGTTCATTTAATTCCTTCATCAACTCTAGTGCTGTTATAATATCCATTTTGCTGAACAGAACCTAGAGAAGTTATGTAGATTACTTGAGGCCCCACTGCTAGGAACCAGGGAGGTAAGACTTGAACCAGACCCCAGCAAAGCAGGGTTTACACTCTACTGAGCTGAGACTCCACCATGCCCCACAGAAAGGTCACATCACTAAATGTCTATGAATAATCCATTGAGTCCTCAGAGCAGGAATTCTCATGCGAAACCCACACTATTTCAATTACTGTCATTTCATCCTATGTTTTGGTTAGCAAGTTAGGCGAGATCTCCTCATCACTATTTCATGATCATTTTTGTCGCAAATTTTCTTGGCTATTCTTAAGCAAGGACTCTTCCAAATAAACTTCATGCTCCCACTGCTATTTATCCTGGAATTACATTATGTGTATTAATTCTGTTAGGGAGAAAAGACATCTTTACAATTGAGATTTTCTTTCTAGAAACTGAACGTGTCTCTTTTTATTCACATATTCTTCCCCCTGCCCCCCACCGCTGAAATAAAATGTTGAAGATTTCTCTATTTAGCATTTGCAACACTTCTTGTTAAATATATTTCCTAGGAGTTTTTCAGCTTTTTGCTGCTATTATGAGTGAGATCTTTTTTTTAATAACATCTTGAAATTAAAAATAGTAACTAAAAGGGAAAACAATTTTTACCTAGTTCTTCTATCCAGTTCTTTTACCAAACTTTCTTACTAGACCAGCTCATGGTTCCCCAGTAGAGTTAGGATTTTTTAAGGTAGAAAATCATACCATCAGCAGATTGTTATTATTTTTGCCTTTCTTTTCAATGTTGATCATTCCTATCTGTGTTTTCTTATCCTTGTGACCACCTGGAGCGATACTGTCATGTGCTGAGGTGGGGCCATGTCACGGTGAGCTGAGAGCCTGATACTACTGCAGATGTCTTTTGCATTTCATATTTTGCTAAGCATTTTCTCATTTTCTATCTCATTTGATCTTCGAAATAGTTACTTGGTCAATCAATAACCGTGTGCTGAACAGCATGACACATGTGTTTCTAGTCCTCAGGAAGTGTGCAGATCAGTGTGAGTGCAGGAAGTAAACAAGTGCACAATTAATTTGACAATCACAAACAAACAATACACAGACCAGCAAAAGTGTAAATTACCGCCATCCCTATTTTACAGACGAGAAATCAAGGCCCCAGATGAAGTGGCTTGCACAAGGTCCTGTAACAAATAGGTGCCGAGGCTGAGGTGCAAACCCTTCTTTGCATCTTGAAGCTGGGGAGAGCCTCCTGCCCTGCCCTCACCTATGAAGATGCTTCTTCCTGGCCCCAGAGGACCAGCTGTCTCCCAAAGCAGTGCCAGTTTCCTTGGCAGTGCCCATTCCAGCTGGCTGAGGGCCGAGGAGAGAGCTCTCTGGCTTTCCTTGACAGTCAGCCAGGGAAGGGAATGTTACCGTTGGCAGGACCTGCATGGAGGTCAGCAGCCAGGCTGAAGACCTTGAACCCCACAGCTGCTGACACTCAGAAGGCACCGCCTGCCTTTGGGTTTGCTGTGTTTCTGGGTCCTACTTTCCTACCTGGTAGGTTCTGCCCTGAGAAACAAGCTCTGGCCATAGGATGTGACCTAATTCTGCGTCATGTGGCTTAAGGCCCAGCTGAGAACCAAGGCCAATGCCAGGCTTTCTAAAGTGGGAATGAGTGTGGCCTTTGGAAATGAGTGGCTGATATTCACATAGACGAATGGCCTTTGTCTGCAGATACCCAGTGTCTCCAATGGTGGCTTGGAATATGATGGTTGGGTCTAGAACTTTCTATGGCTCTCACTTGCTATAGCTCTCACAAAGCCAGTCCTAAAGCTCCCACCCTTGAGCCCTCTTTGACCTGGTCCAGCCATATTTCTTTCATTAGTGGCCTTTGTGTTCAAGGCCAAATGGTGTTATTCCTTATTCTCCATTTGCCTCCCAAACTTACTTCCTCTGTGTGTTTGGTTATTCTGTTCCCTCCACCAGGAATGCTGTTCCCTACTCACTCCAACACCCCCACTTGAATCCTTTGTCCACAAGATCAAATTCTTCCCATCCCACAGGACCCAGCTCAGATGTCTTCTCCAGCAATGTCACCCACTCACCCCAGCTGGAAGAGATCCGGCTCCCCCCAAGCTTGGTGTCAGGCTGACAGATATTCCAGTTGGGGAAGTTGCTGGACTTCTCTGAGCCTCATTTTCTCTATTTGCAAAATGGGGATGCTCATTCACCTGTCTCGGCGAATCATAGGATCAGAGGATAAAAGAATAACAGTGGCTGATATTCACATAGTACTTGCTAGGTGCCAAGTACTGTTTGAAGGGCTTTACAAACACCCAATCCTCACATCAACCCCATTGGGCTGGTGTTCTTATTATTTCCCTTCTGTGAAGAGCGAACCAAGGCACAGGGAAGTGAAGGAAGGACCTAATCAGGAGCCAAGATGGGACTGTGACTGTGGGGAGGACAGCCTGGCTCCAGGTCCCTGTCTCTCTTTTCTTTTCTTTCTTTCTTTCTCTTTCTTTTCTTTTCTTTCTTCTTTCTATTTCTTTCTTTCTCCTTCCTTCCTTCCTTCCTTTCTCTCTCCTTCTTTCTTTCTCCCTTTCCCTTTCCCCTTCCATTTTCCCTTCCCCATTCCTTTCCCCCTTCCCCCTTCCCTTCCCTTCCCCCTTCTGCTTCCCTTCCCCTTCCCCCTTCCCCTTCCCCCTTCCCCTTCCCCCTTCCCTTCCCCCTTCCCTTCCCCCTTCCGCTTCCCATTTCCCTTCCCCCTTCCGCTTCCCTCTTCCCTTCCCCCTTCTGCTTCCCTCTTCCCTTCCCTTCCCACTTCCCCTTCCTCCTTCCCCTTCCCCCTTCCCTTCCCCCTTCCCACTTCCCTTTCCCCCTTCCCCTTCCCCCTTCCCTTCCCCTTCCCTTCCCTTCCCCCTTCCCTTCCCTTCCCCTTCCCTTCCCCCTTCCCCTTCCCCTTCCCCCTTCCCTTCCCCCTTCCCTTCC
>CAUYQU010026689.1:0-16633 GCA_963574635.1 Cheracebus regulus | reverse complement strand
ATATTCTGGAACATGAGAACAGAAAAGAGAATGGAAAGTCTAGATCCTTCTTAGTGCCATGTACCTTTAAAACATTTTAAACAAAACCTTTTATGAAATATAAATACTGCTCACTTTGGGAATGGAATAAACATTTTTTTTCCTTCATTATGCAGGATCTTTAAACAAAAATTAACTAAAGCCGCAGATAATTTAATTGCTGTGGAAAGAACCCTTAAAATGTATTCTCAAAGGCACCAGAGCACACATGCTGGAGCCTCTGTTGGCATTCTAATCCCTACTCTGCCAATAACTAACTGTGTGACCTTGGGAAAGTTACTTAATATCTTTGTGTCTCAGTTTCCTCGTCTATAAACTGGTTTACCTATCTCATGGGGTAGCCATGAGTTTGTGATTGTAAAGAGCTTAGATTACAGCCTCACATATAAGCCTTATACATGTACTGTATTTCTCCAATCAAAAACAGTCTTCAGTGAAGACTGGAATATGCAGAGGGAAGGCTTCAGAATGAGTCCACTGGAAAAATACTTCCTAAATTGGTAAAGGCTAGTAAAACTTATGTGATAGATAATATATTTTCATTGTGCCTTTCATATATGGCAACCATAAGCTAAGTTTTTCTTTCAATAATTTATTATTTCACTCATTTATTCAATCAAAAAATATTTTTGAAGGCAAAGATTCTTCTGGGTGCTTTGCAAACACGACCTTATCCCATCCTCACATAGACAACAGCATTTCTTAAATTCATTTAGGGGTAGTCTCCCTTCTACTCAATCACTTCTTTAAAAATCTTCTATAATCTTCCACTTCAGTTAACCTAACAAAACACTGCACCCTCCCTTTTACAACCCTAAAAGACATCTGTTAATCTGTTACTTTATATTTTCTTTTCCATCTAAAGGCAAACCAAAGAATTGGCAGTCACTCTTAACTTATGCTCACATCATTTATTCAAACTATTTAAAAACTCAACCTTAACAGATTCCACCCACAATTTAGAGCTTCTATACAGCTTTTTTTGGTCTTCCATCCTTAATCTTGACAGCCTAAGTTTGCCAAACACCTAAGGAAAGCACCTAACACAGAAGGTGGGGACTAAAAGATGTTTTAAGAAAACAAGCTACAAGATGCCAAGATTATTTAGGGAGGGTAAAAACATCATTAAAACCCTTAGAGAGAAAGGTTATTGAATCCATGAAACAAAAATAAAATACTATTTTTTAAAAAGGAATGTTTATAGAACAAACAAACTTCTTGGAAATTAAAAGCATGATAATGAAAATTAAAATTCAGTAGAAGGGTTAGAAAAAATAAGCCAATAAAATGTTCTAGAATGTAGAACAATTTAAGCCAAATAGCTTAAAAATTAAAAATAATGAAAATTAGAGGACTGGGAACTATGAACATTCAAACAGTAAAAGTTCTAAATCAGAAAACAAAGGGAATAAGGAAAAAATGAGGAAAGAAATAATTCAAGAAAATTCCCAGAAATCAAAGGCATGAGTTAGAAGATTGACACAACCCACCAGGTGCCCAAGAGAACACATAAAAGCACATCTACACTGAAACATATTGCTCTGAAATTTCAAAACCATAGAGACAAAGAAGATATTCTACAATCTTCCAGAGAGAGGAAGCAGAAACAAAGGCCATATACAAAAGTTTAGAAATCCAAATAACTTAGGAACATCTGAATAGCACCATCTGAAGCAACCAACAATGTTTTCAAGTCTAGAGTTCAATATTCGGCCAAACAGTGAATCAAATATGAAAGCAAATAAAGACATTTTCAAATCTGCGAAGTTTCATAAATGTTTACCTCCCAGCTACGTACTCTCAAGACCTACTTACTAGAAGATGAAGTAAGAAAATAACCCAAGAAAGAGGAACAAACAGGATAAGGGCACAGGAGATCCAACAGAAGAGAGCAGTCAAGGAAATCCCAATGCGATGGCAAAGGAAAATGCCAAGAGGACAGATGTACATAAACCATGGAAGGTGCCCAGTCCAGAACCAAGTGCTGACTCATGCCCCAAATCTCCACATTTTATTTGAGTAAGCCTGGACCAGATTCTTGTCTGTATTTTATCTTGGCTCTACACGCTTTACTGCTGGCATCAGTTAAAGACACATATGTCACTCACAGAAGTTGTTCTGCTTTGATATGCTCCAGAGAGCCAGGGTAAACAGTGGTGAATTTAGAAACAGGGAACAGCTCTTCCCCTGATATTTCTGCTGGATATTCAGTACCCGGCCACACTACATTTTTGCCAGATGTCCCCACTGACTGAGTCCCACATTTATCCCGGGACTAGCTCATGACCTTGCCTACTGGTGTCCTGAGGAATCAGGATCCTGGTTGAAAACCTGTGTGGGATTTCTCAGGCCTGGCCATATGCAAGGCTTTGCATGGTAGGCCTTACAGGGAAAAGAAGCCCTTCACACACAAAGCATGGTGCAGAGCCAGTGTACTGTAGTCTCTCGTGGGAGTTGCAGTCAAGGACTCAGCCACTTCTGGGTGGTGAAGCTCTTCTTTTATTTGCCTCCCTAGCCCAGGCATCTTTATTTCATGGTCCTGTTCTCTGCTGAGGCCTAGCAGAGAAGGGTCCCTTGAAGAGGCTGCTCTCCACTCTGACTCAGACTGCACTCTTTGGCTCCTAACCCTTCTCCCTTGCCCCACCACCTCAAGAACCATACAACTGTAGGAGCTTTTTGTTCTCTTTTTTTGGGGGTGAGACATCCTGATCCTCACATCTCACTAATACCATTACAGTAAATGATTAAAGGCTTAACTCTCACTTTTGGTTTGTTGCTTTAACCAGCCGTTTCAACACCTGGCAGCTCAGCTCCCTCCTCTAGCTCAGCTGAGCACCTGACAACCTCAGAAAGTTCCCTCAGGGAACCTAAAGACCATGACTGAGAAACTCTCTTCTTCTGGAAACTTTCATCTAACAATGGCAATAGTGCCCTTTCCTTAAGCAGCTAGGTTTGTGCCTGATACTTAGTTTTTCACAACTAAACACACCATATTTAAGGATATATACATGAGTGGTACAATTATAAAGAAAAGCAAGGAGAATACTGTTCCAAAAGTTAGGATGCCATCTCCTCTGAGGATTGGGGGAAGGAAAGCGAATGCATTAAGAAGAAATTTTAAGGATATGAAAGCTTCTGCTAATTTATTTTTTTAATCTGTGTCATGGGTACACAAGTATTCATTTTACTAATCTTCAAAAAATGCATATAAAGATTTTATATAATTCCATAGTCATAACATATTTTAACATATAAAAAGTATATTTTTACTGGTTATTTATTTACTGGGTCATAGATAATGCATTCATATGATAGCAGTGCATAAAACAAAGTAAGTAATTTCATACAGCTGTTTCTTATAAGATGCTCAACATAAACTGAAGGGATAATTTAAAAGTAAAATTCCAGTAGAAGTATTGCATGGGGTACAATAAACAAAAGTCCAAGTAGGCAGCAGCGACTGGGCAGCTATCAGTCAATAAGGAGACACTCCACAGGGGTACTGTCTGTCTGCCCCAGGATGAATCATCAGCCCCACTCACTGCCCACTGTATTCTCCAGAAGATCTCCTTCAACGGTGCTTGATCTAGAATGAAATCAAAGGCTGAAACCTAATGGGGTATTTTGGGGGCAACCACAGATATGATACTGAATGGAAAAGAACTCAAAGCTTCTAACATAAGATCTAAAAATCAATTTAAGTACTTTTATAATTTGACCATATTTCCTTTAACTTAGGCAAAGGAATTTTTGTCTATCCTTCAGCTCTGGTTTAAAGGAGAGTAGTAGGAACTCCAAAGACAGAGGCAGCAGTAATCAGGGGAGACCACCACAGAGAAAATGAAGCTCAAAAAGACAGCACCAGAGTCCTCTCTGGTCAGCCCTGGTCTGTGAAAATCTTGGGTGGTTTCACATATCATTTCACCATCCTAAGATTCAAAGCAAACCAAGCAATCTAAGGCAGGGCTGCTAAGTAAGCAGAGTATGGGACAGGCAAATGTGACCAGGGCCTCACCACTGGGGAGAGGAGGAAGGGGTGGGAGATTAGATGGGGGTAGCAAAGGGAACCAAGGGAAGTCCAATTAAAAAGTATTGTCTTAATTTTGTCACGCGAGAGAGAAGGTAAGGGATGAACACATTCCAAGGTGGATGGTCAAGCCTGAAGGGCAGCGACAGGCAAAGAACTGGCAGCAAGTAGGGATAAATCTAACACCCACAAAGGAATGAGCTCAAACAAAAGCAGTTTTTTCGATAATTCCCTGATTCCACCAGGCCTCTGTATCCCAGTATTGTACTCCTTCTTTTATTTCATCTAGTCAGAGTATTTCTGGCACACTTTTCAAAAAAGAAAGAAAAAAAACTTCTATTTAGAAACCCTGTTATTATTTGCACTCATCCTTACATAGCAGTAAAATTTATAATAAACTTTATATCCATACGTATTTTTCCAGAGAACTGTTAAACATATACATATAATTAACAGCTTAATATACCATCCAATATATTTTTCCTCAACAATGTACCATAACCTAGCTGACCCCAAACTCCAAAATAATATTAAAATCACACTAACGTGCAAAGAATAAAAGCTTTAGTATCACCTGCTTGATATCTGCCTTGGAGTCCAACAACAAAAGTTTTTATATTTATCAATAGGAGAACCTTAAGCATATATGAATTTCTTCCAGAAGAAACTATGGGGAAAGGGCCTAACTGCCCAACAACCAATGCTCCTTTTTCCTTGCAGAAAAGAGATTTCCACACACTAGGTCTTAAGAAACTGCCCTTTAGCAACTGTTAGTGTGTGGCTAAGAAATATCAAGTTATCTCATGAAATAAATAACTAAGTATAAATCAATACAGCTTCAAAAAATAATTAACAGTGAGTATTTAAAAAAAAATACTAAAATACTGAGAATTCCGGAAAAAGAATTATACCATGAGTAGGCTGTGTTTGCAAAACAGATCTCACTTCATCTCCTCAAGTTACAGCTTGGCAGCCTGGCTCCATTCACCATTTGGCTGTTTTCTATTTTAACTTCCATTTCTGGTGAAATAGACTGGCTTACCTGGCTTCTAAAAACTTATATGTATATTATTTCAAAACAAATATACTTCTGAATTTAAAATGTCACAGTCAATCTGCCTGCAAATTTCTAACCTGCTAGACAAATCTCAACTTTCATTTCTTCGTGTATAATGCAACTTATATTTGTAAAAATCCTAAAAACAACTTTAGATATCTTGCTCTTTATTTTTAACCCATATTTTAAGAAGTCTGCAGCTTTGTCCCTCTCATAAAATTACAAGGGTGACTAACCATCAAGGAAGAAAACAGTAAGAGCCAACTAGCAATCTGAAACCTCTAAATGTACTTCAGGTCAAAAAACATACAAAAATGCAATGAAAAACACTGATAGAAAAGAAGTGATAAGAGACTCTATTCAAAATAGTATGCATCAAGATCGACTGTGGGAAGAACCTTTTAGGATGCCTTTGAATAGAGCTGAAGAGGTTGGTCAGGGTTAAGAAAAAGCCCACAAACAGCAAAAGGAAAGCTGGAAAAATGAAAACATGTGCTGCTAGTGCAGACCACCTTGGGGCACAAGAGTTGGGTAACACAGAAGGGGCCAGATAAGGCACAAGCAGTCAAGTGGGCAGAGCTGAAACAAGCTACAGCCACTGACATTGGAAGAAAAACCAGAGACCCAATGCTCTAAGGTAAAAGCTGCTCCCTCAGGCCACCTTAAGCAGTAGTCTACAGACTTTTTTACACCAAAACTACAGTAGGAAGACTTTACACAACTTAGCACACACACATATGTGTATATATACATAGCAAACGAAAATTTCTTTAAGTAATAATCTATTCTTATTAATGTGCTATATATTATTTACTTTGTAGTATTTTCTTTTTCATTTAAAATGAAATGGGCTCAACCCACTGAATCAATTTAAAAACCCTCTATAAGTCATGTCCTGCAATTTGACACTGTGCTGAAGTAGTCACTTCTTGACTTTGGGGACCGAGGAAAGTCAAGGGTTCCATGAGGTCATACCTCAGCATAAATCCTATTCTTATATTGGTCAAATTTCTTATTTATTTCACTTGCTTTGGAACAGGTTTCAATCCAGTCAGTTACAAGGTGTTTCATCATGCAGCACAACCACTCTTCCAATGTGAATCCTCCACAACATTCCCTGAAGAACATGCATCCCAGCAAAACTGATCTGCTTATTACCTGCTTTCCACATGCTAGATTTTGGCCTTTGCCTCTCCCTGGTATGCTTTTATCCTCATGGCTTATTTCCATCTACCCAAATACCTCTGATTCTACAAGGTCATGCTAAAGTAGCTCCTTCATGCAGAACAAATTTCTCCTGACTCTGAAGTTCTAAGCACACCTTTCCTTCCTATCTTCCATTCACACACACACTGCTGCATTGCCATGCTCTGAGCCCAAACAGTCTTGAGAAACTACTTGGTATGTATTGTATGTGTTGACTGAAAAACTGAATATGCATCTTCCATGCAGACAGAAAACTGCCTACCAGGCACGACAGGGGCTAAAGATTGAGAAAGGTCAGGTCAGGACCGAAACCACCAAAAACCCCTCAACCAAAACCAGAACCTCCTATTCTCGTCAGCAGATATTGTCCCTTCTGCCTTTGAAAAAGATTACAACAAGCATTACAAGAAAATATGAATGCTTTAGCAAATGGTTACAAATTCTTCTTTCAATTAAGAAAGTAGCCAGGCATGGTGACACAACTTGTAGTTCCAGCTACTTGAGAGGCTGAGGCAGGAGGATTGCGTGAAGCCAGTGGTCTGAGGCTGCAGTACACTGTGACCACATCTGTGAATAGTCACTGGACTCCAGTCTGGGCAACAACATAGCAAGACCCCATATTAAAAAAAAAAAAAAGTAGCATAAGTACAGATTAGCAACTTAACAATAATGTCATGTTTCATATTTTAACTTCTATTTAAAATCCAATCTCCCAAATGTAATAAAGTTATCCATAGACAGATGGGTAGTACTTAGCAAAATGAATAGATACCAACCACCAAGTTTCTCTCCTTCTGGCTCATTACGATGCAAGCACACAGGCCCACTTTCCCTCAAGTCAGCCTCCTTTCCTCATTACCATATTCTTTAGGTTTAACTTATTTCCCTGTGTCTTGTTCAGAAACAAAATCTTCCACATCATCTTTTAATCATGCATTTTTATTTTAGTCTCCCCAATTAAACAAAAGAATTTTCTTAGACGTAAGTCAGAAATATTAACATCAAACTGCCTTAAATCTATATGCAAATATATTTTACATTGATCTTCTAACAGTTTCCTCATTTGACAAATGCTTATCAAGTAACTGCTTGATACTCAAACAGTAAGCTAGAAACTCAACATCTCTGAGGTACTAAACTGAAAATGCCACACTTCCAAAGGAAAGAAGATAATGGGATAGTAGCAAATTCAAACTCATTATCCCATGTTGAAAATCGTACGCAATTTTCATGTAATTCTGTACTACAAAGAATCAGTCAGCAGCAGGAAGAGAATTCTAAAGATGATATCAAGGTAAAATATCTCAAACGTATATACAGTGTAATGAATTGGCAAAAAAAAAAAATAAGAAAGAAGAAAAGTAAACATAAAAACCTTTAAAAACTAGTCTTTCAAGAATGCTGCTCAACTGCAAAGAAAATCAGGTCAGATATTAAATACTGTATAGAAGACACTTCTAAATATTGTACAGAAGATAATTCTATTTTAACATTAGTAAAAAACCATTAATATCATTTGATAATAAGTGGTCTTTTCGCTTGTGCTTTATGTAAACAATATATACTGGGCAGAGCTGAAACAAGCTACAGCCATTGACATTGGAAGAAGAACCAGAGGCAGCCATCTAGAAAGACCCAAATTCTCTAAGGTAAAAGCTGCTCCCTCAGCCCACCTTAAGCAGAAGGACTTTTGGTGTCAAAGTCTGTAGACTTTGACACCAAAAGAAGTAAGACTTCACACATCTCAGCACATACACATATACACGTACATACAGCAAATGGAATATATTGTTCCATAACAATATATTATATATTCCAAAACAATAAATGGAATATATATTAGTTATGCTCAAATGCCTAGGAATATTTAAAATTTATGTCAGGCACTGTAGTTCATGCCTGTAATCCCAAAACTTGGGGAGGCTGAGATGGGCAGATCACTTGAGCCCAGGAAGTTGAGACTAGTCTGGGCAACATAGCAAAACCCAGTCTCTATAAAAAATACAAAAAATTAGCTGAGTTTGGTGGCATGCACCTATAGTCCCAGCTACTTGAGAGGCTGAAGTTGGAGGATCAC
This sequence comes from Cheracebus regulus, assembly GCA_963574635.1. NCBI lineage: Eukaryota > Metazoa > Chordata > Mammalia > Primates > Pitheciidae > Cheracebus > Cheracebus regulus. The sequence goes on along the minus strand of CAUYQU010026689.1, from coordinate 8,227 downwards.
TTAACCCAAGAGGTGGAGGTTGCAGTGAGCAGAGATCACACCACTGCACTCCAGCTTGGGTGACAGAGTGAGACCCTGTATCAAAAAAAATAATACTTAAATTTATCAAGTATTCCCAACTCTATTTATGCCTCTAAAACTATCTTAAGTGTGGTGGGCCATGCCAGTGGTGAAATCATGCAAATATGATTTTATAATAATTTTTTGAATATTTTCATAAAAGTGAACTATAAATTAATCAATAACTATTAATCAACTATTTTTAGCATATCTTATAAACACATACTAAAATATTATCTTACCTTAAATATGTGCCATATATGAAGAATAATGCCATCATTAGTCCATTTAAAATAAAAATTACAGCAACATAAAAGCAAGCAGGATCTCCCAATCCTTTAAAAATAAACAAAACATATGTTCTAACCAAATTAACCCAAATTACCTTATGTCTAGCAATTTATATTAAAGTGTGTTCATTTTGAAAATGGTTGCCAAGTATTTTAAACAGCTGCCTTGGTTCCCACATGAAAACACAACACTACAGCAGAACATAGATGAGATCAGGGTAGCTGCAATGGTGGTTTTAAAATAGAGCTGCCATTTCAGGGATACACCTCCTCTGGAGGTATGGGGTCTATAATCCCCATTTTTTAGTCTCACTGGGCTTGTGACTCCTTGAACAGAGTATGACAGAAGTAACACTATGTAACTTCTGAGGCTAGGTCATAAGAGGCCATCCAGTGTCCAGCTTGGAGCCTTCAGCTACCATAGGAAAAGCCTTACTACGACTCTAAGGTACTTTGCTATCAAAAAGCCCAAGTCACCCAGAAAGGCCACGTGTAGGTGTCCCAGCTGACAGTTCAGCTGAGCTCAGCCTCACAATCCTCCATGCCCAGGAGCCAAAATGTAAGCAAGGCAGCCTCTCAGTTAATTTCAGTCTTCCCAGACATTTGAAGCTTACTAGAAGGGGGCCCTGAAATCATGAAAATAAACCAGCCCCGCTATAGCCTGCCCAAATTCTGGACTTGCAGAATCCACATGCATAATAAAAATGGGTGTTGTTTATACTACTAAGTTTACAGTTTAAGTTTATTATGCTGGATAAGTTTATTATGTTACAACAGATAACTAGACAATATTATAGAAAGCAACTTACCTTCACAGCTTTCAATAGGACTAAGTCCTTCTCCTCTGGTAACCATCCAACATACCTTGGTTTGAATACCAATCAAGTCCATTATTTTGGTATAAATCTGGTACGAGCTGGCCAAAATTACCTATTTTAAAAAATATAGAGGCATTTTAAGAAAATATATTAAACAATTTTCATTACTAGAATGCGTCTGAGATATTTTGACAATTACCTTTCCCTTTCTATACCATCCACTTAGCTCCCTTTAAATGTAGTAAAATGAGGCTCAGAATCTCCTACGCAGATTTTTCACTGGTCAGTTTTCAACTGTTCATCTAAAATATAGGCCAAAAAGTGCTAATTTATGTTTTACAAAAGCTATACAACTCTACTAAGAGACACAAAAGAAGATTTGCACAAATAAAAGATACTGAGTCTACCACAATAGATCAACTTAGTTAAGATATGAATTCTCCCTCAAATTAATACAGAAACATAAAATAACTCTAATCAAAATTCCAAGTGTTTAAAATGTATCTAGAAAACTAACAAGAAAACTAAAGGGAATGTTTTAACAGACATTATGTCTTACTACTTTTAATAATTAAAATAGTGTGATACTGGCACAAGAATGGCTAGACATATCAATGTAACCATCGCAGAGGTGGTGGTAAGCCACCCAGATTCCGTTTTCCAGGCTAAGGCACTTATTCCTCCAGCTGCTTGGAAGACTGGTACCTGAGAGCTCGAAGCTGAGTCCCACCCTGGGAATTGCTGTGGCTGAAGAAAGTAAATTCACTCAAGGTAATACCTCTCCACCCAAGGGCAATCTGCATCCAATGACTGACTAGTCAATAGGGAAAGATAGCAAAGCCAGGGGCCCTTCTGTCAAGGTAGGACAACTCTGCAAGGCCATCCCAGATCCAGAGAGGCCCAGGGACTGGATGAGGCCTTCATTGTGACTGCATCAAAGCTCTCCTCTTCCTCCTGCCCCATTCGCTTCAGTCACCCCCTTCAGGTGTTGACCATAACGGCATTCCCTCGACTATTTCCTCCATGCAAATCTCCATCTCAAAGTCCACTTCCGATGACCTCAACCTAAGGCAATACTGAGCACAAAATCCAGAAACACATGGAAGCATGTATGTATAATAATTTTGCGTATAAAGCAGAAAGCGTACTTCAAATCTGTGGGAAGAAGATGGACGACTCATTCAGTGTTAAGTTACACACAATACTATTTTTAAAAAAAATTCAGAGTTAGATTCCTACCCCAAACTATGCATCAAAACCAATTCCAGATAAATGAAAAATGTAACTATAAAAAATGTAATTATGTTATTAAAATGAAGTTCTTTACATGTATGTATAAAAGACAAAACATAAAAAGATTCATAGATATATTTCTGTTTAGAAAAAAAGATATACACAAAGCTAAAGTGCAAAGAGAAAACTGGGGAAAATGTTTTATCATATAGCATTATATTAATATCCTGTATATAATAAATGAGCTCTTATAAAATTTTAATAGAAATATAGATAAAACACATGAATTGGCCATTATTTTTAAAAGTAAAAATGCATTATATGTATACATATGTGTGTTATAGAGAGCACTGAAATATATATATAAAATCAATGAGTGATATACATCACGTGATTTCAATTTCTTAATCCAGTTAACAAAGATGCAGGTAAATAAATAAGTTTCAAAAATACTGCCTGTGGATAGTTCAATTAGTATAATCTATCTGGAAGGCCTTTTGACAAAATCATTAAAGTATATATTCTACTGGACTAAACAGTTCCTCATCAACAAATTTATAGTTTTGCAAGGAAGATAAAGAAGAGACCAAATATCATCACCACTTGCTGGATGGGGCTCAACTTCCCTCCACCCCCACTCAAGAAAGTACACTCAATTAAATGAGGATAGGGAAGAAAACATTTAGCAAATGACATGTACACATAACACTGCTCCCTTGGTATAATCCATACATGCACACCAAATCTAGTTTTTGTATTCTCTAAACAATGCAATCACAACAATAGTTCCCCACAGAATTAAAGCCCACTCCTCTTTCTTAACATATTCCTCCCCAATATACATATTTTCTTTTAAAAAATTAAATACAATTTAATATATTGAATTATATCTTAGATTTAGATTCAGCACTTAATACAAAAAAGTTTTAAAAAGTGAAAAATCACAATTGGAAAAAGTACCTTACCTCAGGGTAAAGATTAAATCTTTTTAACATATTAATAACAAGGGGGTATTCAGTCAGTTTATCATTCATTATCATCCATACTCCATTGAAAAATGAGGGAGCTTCCACAATAGTCTTGAAATAGGAATAATACAGTCCCTGAAATAAGGATATGCTCAGTTAAAATAACAAAAGGTACATAATTATGATGCCTCTAAGTAAATACACTGTTTTTGAAAAATGAAGCAATTAACCAAATAATAGCTGTTAATACAATGAATTTCACAAGTTTCTGATCACTGATAAATCGCAAAGTTGCCACAAAAAAATACGTATTTTTCACATAACCTTGACTTAATTGAAATAACTGAATACAAAACAGCTTCAAAAATAGTTTCAGCATTTAAAACAATAATATGAGTCAGCATACTTCAACTTAGAAAATCCTATTACCCCTACTAATATAACTGTTAGAAAATGCTATCTTATGAATAGAGTGAGTGGTTTATTATGGAACAAAAATTTATCGTGAACCAAGATATCTCAAGCCAAAAATGATCCCCTAACTGCTTATTTTAATACCCAAAATGACACTATCCGTCATTTTTCCTCCAGATTTACATGCAAAAATGAAAATATGTTGGAAAGGCTATACACTGATGTATTATTACATATGAATATCATTTGGGTGCCACCTAATTTTAGAGATTATTTTCCCTCCTATCAAGTCAGCATAAGGTAAGAACCCTATGGGACTGGGGAATGGTCCTATTTTGAAGAAAAGAGATAAATTTTTAGCTTGGCACACTACTTTGGAAATATAGCAGGAGAGGAATAATACATGAGACAAAAAAAAAAAAGAAAGAAAAAAGAAAATACTAGAAGCCTAATGGGGAGTTTAAGTGGCAGTATGAGGGAAGACAGAAAAACACAAGATAAATCTGCATCTTGTATTTGTATCTTCAGTTTTGCCTGGAGCTGCTCTGGTAGCCAGTACCAGTAGCTGCCAAAGTCTAAACCGGGTTTAAGGCTCATAAATACAAAAGTGATATGCCTACCCAGAAATTTATTGAAAAAAGAAAAAAATGGTCTTGATACTCTGATGTATTAGCTCTGATATCACTATTTTTAAAATTATGTTTCCGAGTGTACTGATTTGGATAGTGTCCCCTAAAATTTCATGTCCACCAGCCCCTGTGGATGTGATCTTATTTGTAAATAGGATTCTTACAGACATGATCAAGTCAAAATGAGGTCATACTGAATTAAGGTGGACTCTAAACTCAACACAACTGGTATACCTATATGAAGAGGAATCATTGGCTTCAAAGCTACAGGCACACAGGGGAAAAGGCCATGTGAAGGTGGATCAGAAATGGCTGAGGCATCCGCATGCCAAGAAATTCCAAGGATGGCCAGCAACCACCAGATGCTGGAAGAGGCAAGGAAGGACTCTCTCCTCCAGCCTTCAGAGGCAAGATGCCCCATCCACACCTTAATGTCCCACTGCTGGTCTCTGAAACTGTGAGATAATACATTTCTGTTGTTTTAAGCCACCTAGGTTATTGTACTTCTTTATGACACCCCTAGGAAACTATACCTTCCTTCTTTTGTAGGTTTGATTTTGGAAACATAAATGTTTAATTATTAAAAAAATTAAAAATCCCTAAATATTAAAATAAAAATGAAAGAAAGGAATGAACTATTTATCAACTTGGGGTAAGATTTCAAGTAACATAAGATACTGTAATTCTACTATATATCCCTAGTGGACTATATCCTAAGGTTAAAATGGAGCCAGGAATTGGGCAGGACTGGTTTCACAGGTTACAGGTCACAAAGACCCTGCTGATAATACAGGATGCAGTAAAGAAGCCAGCCAAAACCTGCCAAAATCACGATGGCAATTAAAGTGACCTCTGGTCATCATTACTGCTCATTATATGCTAATTATAATACACTAGTATACTAAAGGAAACTCCCACCAGCAGCATGACACCATGGCAATGTCTGGTAGTTACCCTATATTGTCTGAAAGGTGGGGGAAACCCTCAGTTGCAGGAATTCCCCTCCCTGTTCCCAGAAAACTCATGAATAATTCACCTCCAGTTTAGCATATGATGAAGACATAACCTTAAAAACAGTCAACCAGCAGCCCTCACGGCTGCTCTGCTTGTGGAGCAGCCACCCTTTCATCCCTTTACTTTCTTAATATAAACTTATTTTCACTTTACTCTATTGGCACATTCTTGAATTCCTTCCCGCCCAAAGCCAAGAACCCACATGGCCTCCTGGGCTGAGCCCCAATTCTGGGGGTTGCCCTGTGAAGAACTGAACTACAAGAAAATCTTAAACTCTTTTCAGTAATCACATTTTTAATTATACGTTTGGTACTTTTATTCCTAACAAACCAATATTTGAAACCAAGATTCTCAAACTAAGAGATTAATATCAAATAAGAAAAAAAATTGAATTTTAAATTTTCATTTAAAATACTAATATGAATTCATGGTTTATTTTCTCTTTAAAAAAATTTTGTAGCCTAATTCTGTTCACCAAAAAGGCCAAGATACAGTGACCAATCTAGTAGTAATGAGCATCTGCCACTGACCATAATGGTGGCTCACTGGAAAACTGGCTGATGCCAGGTCTGAAAAGAAAATGTCTCATAGTACCTGAAAGTAAGGAAGCTATGGATACTAGTGAGGTCACGTCAAGGGCAAACAGGGAGAGCTGCAAGGGCTCTACTAGCTAAAGACAAGAAAGTTTACAAAATACATTAAAATCTATCATGTCATAATGATACTCCAAAAGAAGCTATTCCATTGATCACTACAAGAAGATGCTAGGGAAGCTACTCATTTTTCTGAAAATTGGTAAATAAAAAGAAAGAATGAAGCATTTTCCAGTCTTTCCTCTATAAGGTATACCTCAAGAGAAACCAAAAGGTATTGTGTGAAACTTAATAGAATTACAGCTAATAAGCGCAGGAAAAAAATGATAGAGTAGGTATCACAGTTAGACAAGGATAATGATATAACTAACCTAGGCTGATGGCTAGGCTATAGGAGGAATCAGCATCACAATACCTAAAGTCAATGATCAATCTTAACATCACAGAAAGTAAGACACCAGATAGATGTGCCTCTTGGCCTGACACAATAAGAAGTACACAGCACCACCTAGGAAGTATTCCTGCCAGAAAAAAAGTCAATCTTCTGATCCATAAATGTTTGGGAAACTTGGGATACGGAATATAATTTAAAAATGTGGATTGTTGTGGGTAACTCTATAGGACAAATAACCTGGATTTCTCAACAAACAAATGCAGGAAAACAAAAAGAGGTAAAAGAATTCACAGATTAACTAAATGCAATGTGTAGGCACTGTTTGGATCCTATTCAAACACATCAACTGTTTAAAAAAAAAAGTGCCAAACAGGACATTTAAATACCGATTTCTATTTGATGATATTAAGGATATTGTTAAATGAATGTTTGCTAGTATGTCTTGTGCCATAGTTTTGTGCCATAGTTAAAACAAAGTCTTGTCCTTGGAGACACTTATGAAAGTATGAAAGCATGAAATGATATAATGCCTGGGATTTCCTTTAAAAAGAGATAGTGAGTAGGGGCGTAGATGAAGGTAAACTGGCTGTGGCTATCAGTTGTAGAAGCTGGAACATCTACTCTTTCTCAAGTACTAAATGGAATACCAAATAAAAACTAACCCTTTCAGTGCGAAAAGCCATCTCCCTTTCCAATGTTGAGAGGTGAGAAAAATGACGGTCATTTTCAAAGAGTTGTGTTATATGGCTCCTGGAAAAACAAAAAAGGCAACAGTGTTAAAACTTACATTGTAAGTTTTATTTTTTAAAGTAAGGCTAAAAGCAAAAAGAAAAGTATCAACTAATTTGCAGAAAATTTTGTAATAAAATTCAAACACAATAGTATTCATATTTGTTTTCCACTTAGTACATATTGCATTTATACTAAAATTTCCCTCTATAAAAAATCAAATTAGATTTTAAAATTGAAATGAACCAGAATATTTTAAGTGAAGTGCAATAAAAGTATAGATTAAACTGTAAATGTCATTGGGTTACCATTTTAGAAACGTCTAATGAAATTCATATTTCTATCTAAAAGATTTAAAAAATTAATCTTCCTCTCACCATGAACATATTAATGTTGAGTAGAGTCTCAAATATAGCCTCTTTAATAATGAATCTCTTTTTTATTAAACAATTATATTATTCTGACCCTGATTTATCAATTAAACTAGTTTTTCAGACTATTGTGTTACATGTAATATATATTCACACTAACCATGCTGAAATTATTCCTTTAAATGTACAGAAAATAGCTTTAGTATGTTATAAACATCTGCATAAAATACCATAGGAGAAAAAAAAAATCTTACCAGTGCAACACTGCTGCAAAAGCAGCTGTAAGGAAAAGGAAATTTAAATTAGAATTTTAGCATAAACATGTGTCTCTTACAGAAAAGCCATTTCAAAGAAAAGCATGCCAAATATTGAAATGTATAAATGTTGGACTCTTAGAGACTGGGGAAAGAATACTGGCTCTTCAACAAAAAAAAAATCAAAAACAAAACCCAGGGCTATGTTTAAAATTGTGATTGACCAGCTAATAAGGGAATTAAGCATATAGCCACAATTTTCATTTGCTCAGTCATGCAATGAAATATATGAGGGCCTAATATCTGCTAATATACAGAAAACATGAAATGGAAACTATCACCAATAAAACTAAGAGAGAAATGGAATCAACAGGTAAGGGTAACTTAGAATAAAGAAATATGGAGAGAGATCCAAGATGGCCAATTAGCAGCAGCTCAGGATTGTAGCTCCCAGTGAAAG
>CAUYQU010026687.1:0-14596 GCA_963574635.1 Cheracebus regulus | reverse complement strand
TTTTGCACTGGTTTCTTCCCATTTTTGTGGATTTATCCACCTGTCGTCTTTGTAATTGCTGACTTTCAGATTGGGTCTCTGAGTGGACGTCCGGCTTGTTGATGATAAAAGTTTTTTCTGTTTCTTAGTTTTCCTTCAGGGGGCACCCCTTCCCCACAGAGCTGGGCCTTCCCGGCTTCAGCTGCACTTGCTGTGAAACTCAGTCCTCAGCGCTTCCAATTGCTGCTCTCCTTGTGGGGATGGGACCAGCCCAGCCCGACTAAAAGGGCAGCCAGTCCCGTATACTCTGCACTGAGAAGCGCCGCGCTGGGGCGCCAGCAAAACAGCCACGCCAGCCAAAAGAGTCACGCTGGTGACCCATGTGGCTCCTTCGCCAGGAATCTCCCAGTCTGTGGGCATCAAAAATTCGTCTGCAATTGCGGCGTCCACTCACTCTCTGCGGTTTCACTGGGAGCTACAATCCCGAGCTGCTGCTACGTGGCCATCTTGGATCTCTCTCCGTTCAGTGATGAAGTTTTTTCTGTTTCTTTTTCCTTTGGCGGATGCCCGTTCCCCACCGAGCCGGACCTTCCTGGGTTCGCTGTGCTTGCTGTGAAACTCTCAGTCCACAGTGCTTCCAATTGCTGTTTTCCTCGTGGGGATGGGACCAGCCGAGCCCGTCTGTTCCGTACACTCCGCACCGGGAAGCACCGCGCTGGGGCACCGGCAAAACAGCCGCGCCGGCCAAAAGAGTCGCGCTGGCAACCCCTGTGGCTCCTGTGCCGGGAATCTCCCGGTCTGTGGGCAACAAAAATTCGTCGGAAAGTGCGGCGTCCACTCATTCTCTGCACTTTCACTGGGAGCTACATTCCTGAGCTGTTGCTAATCGGCCATCTTGGATCTCTCTCCCCAGTGTATATTTTTTTAGATTTATATTTGTCTGTTGAGGGCAGGGGGAGGGAACCTAATGTAAATGGTATTGTTTCGTTTTATATGTATATGTATATATATATATATATATATATATATATATAATTTTTTTATTGCATTTTAGGTTTTAGGGTACATGTGAAGAACATGCAAGATTATTGCATAGGTACATACATGGCAGTGTGGTTTGCTGCCTTCCTCCCTGTCACCTATATCTGGCATTTCTCCCCATGTTATCCCTCCCCAACTCCTCAACCCCCTGCTGTCCCTCCCTAGTTCCCCCCTACATACCCCAGTGTGTGATGCTCTCCTCCCTGTGTCCATGTGTTCTCACTGTTCAACACCCGCCTATAAGTGAGAACATGCGGTGTTTGATTTTGTGTTCTTGTGTCAGTTTGCTGAGAATGATCGTTTCCAGATTCATCCATGTCCCTACAAAGGACACGAACTCATTGTTTTTTATGGCTGCATAGTATTCCATGGTGTATATGTGCTACATTTTCCCTGTCCAGTCTATCATCATTGGGCATTTGGGTTGGTTCCAAGTCTTTGCTATTGTAAACAGTGCTGCAACGAACATTCGTGTCCACGTGTCCTTATAACAGAATGATTTATAATCCTTTGGATATATACCGAGTAATGGGATTGCTGGGTCAGATGGAATTTCTATTTCTAGGTCCTTGAGGAATCGCCACACTGTCTTCCACAATGGTTGAACTAGTTTACACTCCCACCAACAGTGTAAAGTGTTCCTATTTCTCCACATCCTCTCCAGCATCTGTTGTCTCCAGATTTTTTAATGATTGCCATTCTAACTGGCGTGAGGTGGTATCTCAATGTAATTTTGATTTGCATTTCACTAATGACCAGTGATGATGAGCATTTTTTCATATGTTTGTTGGCCTCATTTATGTCTTCTTTTGTGAAGTGTCTGGTCATATCCTTCACCCACTTTTGAATGGTCATTTGTTTTTTTCTTATAAATCTGTTTTAGTTCTTTGTAGATTCTAGATATTAGCCCTTTGTCAGATGGTAGATTGCAAAAATTTTTTCCCATTCTGTTGATTGCAAATTCACTCTAATGACTGTTTCTTTTGCTGTGCAGAAGCTGTGGAGTTTGATTAGATCCCATTTGTCTGTTTTGGCTTTTGTTGCCAATGCTTTTGGTGTTTTAATCATGAAGTCCTTGCCTATGCCTCTGTCCTGAATGGTTTTGCCTAGGTTTTCTTCTAGGGTTTTTATGGTGTTAGGTCTTATGTTTAAGTCTTTAATCCATGTGGAGTTAATTTTAGTGTAAGGTGTCAGGAAGGAGTCCGGTTTCTGCTTTCTGCACATGGCTAGCCAGTTTTCCAAACACCATTTATTAAACAGGGAATCCTTTCCCCATTGTTTGTTTTTGTAGGTTTTTCAAAGATCAGATAGTTGTAGATGTGTGACGTTGCCTCCGAGGCCTCTGTTCTGTTCTGTTGGTGTATATCTCTGTTTTAGTGCCAGCACCATGCTGTTTTGATTACTGTAGCCTTGTAGTATAGTTTGAAGTGAGGTAGTGTGATTCCGCCAGCTTTATTCTTTTTGCTTAGAATTCACTTGGCTATGCGGGCTCTCTTTTGGTTCCATATGAAGTTTAAGGTGGTTTTTTTCCCAGTGCTGTGAAGAAAGTCATAGGTAGCTTGATGGGGATAGCGTTGAATCTGTAAATTACTTTGGGCAGTATGGCCATTTTCACGATATTGATTCTTCCTAACCATGAACGTGGAATGTTTCTCCATCTGTTTGTCCTCTCTTATTTCGTTGAGCAGTGGTTTGTAGTTCTCCTTGAAGAGGTGCTTTACATTCTTTGTTAGTTGTATTCCTAGGTATTTTATTCTCTTTGTAGCAATTGTGGATGGCTTGATTTGGCTCTAAGTCTATTATTGGTGTATAGGAATGCTTGTGATTTCTGCACCTTGATTTGTATCCTGAGACTTTGCTGAAGTTGCTTATCAGTTTCAGGGGATTTGGGGCTGAGATGATGGGGTCTTCTAAATATACAATCATGTCCTCTGCAAATAGAGACAATTTGACTTCCTCCTTTCCTATTTGAATACCCTCTATTTCTTTTTCTTGCCTGATTGCTCTGGCTAGAACTGCCAATACTATATTAAATAGGAGTGGTGAGAGAAGGCATCCTTGTCTAGTGCCAGATTTCAAAGGGAGTGCTTCCAGGTTTTGCCCATTCAGTATGATATTGGCTGCGGATGTGTCATAGTTTTTATTATTTTGAGATACGTTCCATCAACACCTAGTTTATTGAGGGTTTTTAGCATGAAGCGCTGTTGATTTTTGTCAGAGGCCTTCTCTGCATCTATTGAGTTAATCATATGGTTTTTTTGTCTTTGGTTATGTTTATGTGGTGAATTACATTTATAGACTTGCATATGTTGAACCAGCCTTGTGTCCCTGGGATAAAGGCTACTTGATCATGGTGGATAAGCTTTTAGATGTGCTGTTGTAGTCAGTTTGCTAGTATTTTATTGAAGATTTTTGCATCTATGTTCATCATGGATATTGGCCTGAAGTTTTCTTTTCTTATTGAGTCTCTGCTGGGTTTTGTTATCAAGATGATGTTGGTCTCATAAAATGATTTGGGAAGAATTCCCTCTTTTTGTATTGTTTGGAATAGTTTCAGAAGGAATGGTGCCAGCTCCTCTTTGTATGTCTGTTAGAATTCGGCTGTGAACCCATCTGGACCTGGGCTGTTTTTGGTTGGTAGGCTATTAATTGCTGCCTCATCTTCAGCCTTTGTTATTGGTCTATTCAGGGTTTCGACTTCTTCCTGGTTTAGGCTTAGGAGGGTGCAAGTGTTCAGGAATTTATCCATTTCTTCGAGGTTTGCTAGTTTACGTGCATAGAGTTGTTTGTAATAATCTCTGATGGTGGTTTGTATTTCTGTGGAATCTGTCATGATATCCCCTTTATTGGTTTTTATTGCATCTATTTGTTTCTTCTCTCTTTATTAATCTGGCTAGTGGTCTTTCTATTTTGTTGATCGTTTCGAAAAACCAGCTCCTGGATTTATTGATTTTTTGAGGGGTTTTTTGTGTCTCTATCTCCTTCAGTTCTGCTCTGATCTTAGTTATTTCTTGTCTTATGCTAGCTTTTGAGTTTATCTTGTTACTCTAGCTCTTTCAATTTTGATGAGAGTGTCAATTTTAGATCTTTCCTTGCTTCTAATGTGGGCATTTATTGCTATATATTTTCCTCTAGACACTGCTTTAAATGTGTCCCAGAGATTCTCATATGTTGTATCTTCGTTCTCATTGGTTTCGTAGACCATCTTTATATCTGCCTTGATTTCATTGTTTATCCAGTCAACGTTCAAGAGTCAGTTTTTCAGTTTCCATGAAGCTGTGCGGTTCTGTGTTAGTTGCTGAATTCTGAGTTCTAACTTGATTGCAGTTTGGTCTGAGAGGCTGTTTGTTACGATTTCCGTTCTTTTTCATTTGTTGAGGAGTGAATTACTTCTGATTATGTGGTCAGTTTTAGTGTAGGTGTGATGTGGTGCTTAGAAAAATGTATGTTCTGTGGATTCGTGGTGAAGAGTTCTGTAAATGTCTATTAGGTTTGCTTGGTCCAGGTCTGAGTTCAAGTCCTGGGTAGCCTTGTTAATTTTCTGTCTCGTTGATCTGTCTAATATTGATAGTGGGGTGTTAAAGTCTCCGACTATTATTGTGTGGGAGTCTAAATCTCTTTGTAAGTCATTAAGAACTTGATTTATGTATCTGGGTGCTCCTGTATTGAGTGCGTATATATTTAGGATCCTTAGGTCATCTTCTTGCATCAATCCTTTTACCATTATATAATGTCCTTCTTTGTCTCTTTTGATCTTTGTTCATTTAAAGTCTGTTTTATCAGAGACTAGGATTGCAACTCCTGCTTTTTTCGCTCTCTATTTTCTTCGTAAATCTTCCATCCCTTTATTTTGAGCCTTTGTGTATCCTTGCATGTGAGATGGGTTTCCTGGATACAGCACACTGATGGGTTTTGGCTTTTTATCCAATTTACCAGTCTGTGTCTTTTGATTGGGGCATTTAGCCCATTTACATTTAGGGTTAATATTGCTATGTGTGAATTTGAGCCTGCCATTTTGATGCTAGCTGGCGGTTTTGCCCATTAGTTGAGGCAGTTTCTTCATTGTGTCAATGCTTTTTGCTATTTGGTATGTTTTTGGAGTGGCTGGTATTTGTTGTTCCTTTCTATGTTTAGTGCCTCTTTCAGGAGCTCTTGTAAAGCAGGCCTGGTGGTGATGAAATCTCTGATTTACTGCTTGTTTGTAAAGAATTTTATTTCTCCTTCGCTTATGAAGCTTAGTTTGGCTGGATATGAAATTCTGTGTTGAAAGTTCTTTTCTTTAAGGATGTTGAATATTGGCCGCCACTCTCTTCTGGCTTGTAGGATTTCTGCTGAGAGATCTGCTGTGAGTCTGATGGGCTTCCCTTTGTGGGTAACCCGACCCTTCTCTCTGGCTGCCCTTATCATTTTCTCCTTCATTTCACCCCTGGTGAATCTGATGATTATGTGCCTTGGGGTTGCTCTTCTTCAGGAATATCTTTTTGGTGTTCTCTGTATTTCCTGGACTTGAATATTGGCCTGCCTTGCTAGGTTGGGGAAGTTTTCCTGAATAATATGCTGAAGAGTATTTTCTAGCTTGGATTCGTTCTCTTCGTCACATTCAGGTACACCTATCAAATGTAGATTAGGTCTTTTCACATAATCCCATGTTTCTTGGAGGCTTTGTTCTTTCTTTTTACCTTTTTTTCCCTAATCTTGCCTTCTCTTTTTATTTCATTGAGTTGATCTTTGACCTCTGATATCCTTTCTTCTGCTTGGTCAGTTTGGCTGTTGAAACTTGTGTATGCTTTGCGAAGTTCTCATGTTGTGTTTTTCAGCTCCATCAATTCATTTATTTTCCTCTCTAAGCTGTTTATTCTCCTTAGCATTTCGTCAAACCTTTTTTCAAGGTTCTTAGTTTCTTTGCATTGGGTTAGAACATGTTCTTGTAGCTCAGAGAAGTTTCTTATTACCCACCTTCTGAAGCCTGTTTCTGTCAATTCATCAGACTCATTCTCCATCCAGCCTTGTTCCCTTGCTCGTGAGGAATTTTGATCCCTTGGAGGAGAGACGTTCTGGTTTGGGGTGTTTTTATCCTTTTTGCACTGGTTTCTTCCCATGTTTGTGGATTTATTTACCTGTGGTCTTTGTAGTTTGTGACTTCAGATGGGGTCTCTGAGTGGATGTCCAGTTTGTTGATGATGAAGTTATTTCTTTCTGTTTCTTAGTTTTCCTTCAAAGAGTCCCCTCTGTTGTAGGACTGCTGGAGGTCCACTTCAGGCCCTGCTTACCTGGGGATCACTTGCAGTAGCTGCAGAACAGTAAGGGTTGCTGCCAGTTTCTTCTGCCATCTTTGTCCCAGAAGGATACTTGCCAGATGTCAGTCTGAGCTCTCCTTTATGAGATGACTCTTTGGCTATACAGGGGTCAGGGAGCTGCTTGAGGAGGCAGTCTTTCCTTTATAGAAGCTCAAGTGCTGAACTGTGAGCTCTGTTGTTCCATTCAGAGCTGCTGGGCAGGTACGTTTAAGTCTACTGCAGCAGAACTCATAATTGCCTTTTTTTCCCTAGGTGCTCTGTCCCAGGAAGATAGGACTTTATTTATAAGTTTCTGTTGTGCTCCTGCCTTTTTTCAGGGCTGCCCTGCCCAGTGAGGAGGCAGCCTAGTCACAGTCTGCCAACAGAGGCTTTGCTGAGCTGCTGTGGGCTCTGCCCAGCTGTCATGTGAACTTCCCTGCAATCCGGTTTATAGGGGTATACTAAGAACTGCCTTGGCAGTGGCGGCCCACCTCTGTAATGATGGATTCTCTCTGTAATGGTAGACTGCCTCGGCAATGGTGGGCTGCCTCCGTAGTTGTGGACTGCCTCGGTAATGGCGGATGCCCCCTTCCCCCACAGAGCTGGACCATCCCAGCTTCAGCCATGCTTGCTGTGAAACTCTCAAATCCAGAGCATTTCAGATTGCTGGTTTTGGGGGATGGAACCGGCCAAGGCTGATCACCTGGCTCCCTGCCTCAGACCCCCTTTTTTTATTCAGTTGAATGGGTGACTCTGTCTCCCACGCGTTCCAGTCACCAGTTGAAATGGCGCCCGGATTTGTGTGATTTCTTGTGCAGAGACCCCCTGTGCCAGCTGAAACAGCCGCTGGAGACTTGTGGTGCTTTTTCACCAAGGAATCTCCTGGCCTGGCTCCCTGTTTCAGTTTCCTTTTTTTCAGTTGAATGGGTGACTCTGTCTCCCAGGCATTCCAGTAGCCAGTTGAAAAGACACCCAGATTTGTGTCAGCCTTTGTGTGGAGACCCGCTGCGCTGGCTGAAACAGCCGCTGGAGACTCGTGGTGCTTTTTCACCAAGGAATCTCCTGGCCTGGCTCCCTGTTTCGGTTTCCTTTTTTTCAGTTAAATGGGTGACTCTGTCTCCCAGGCATTCCAGTAGCCAGTTGAAAAGGCACCCAGATTTGTGTCAGCCTTTGTGTGGAGACGCGCTGCGCTGGCTGAAACAGCTGCTGGAGACTTGTGGCGCTTTTTCGCCAGGGAATCTCCTGGCCTGGCTCCCTCTTTCAGCCCCTTTTTATCAGTTGTATGGGCGACTCTGTCTCCCAGGCGTTCCAGTCACCTGTTGAAAAAGCACCTGGATCTGTGTGATTTCCCGTGTGGCAACCCACTATGCTGGCTGAAACAGCCACGATGGAGATTCATGGCACTTTTTCACCCGGAAATCTCCTGGACTGGCTCCCTGTTGCTCTCCCCTTTTTATCAGTTGAGCGGGTGACTCTGTCTCCCAGGTGCTCCAGTCGCCAGCTGATATGGCACCTGGACCCATATGAGTATTTTGTGTGGAGACCCGCTGCTCCAGCCAAAACAGCGGCCCTGGTGACCTGTGGGGCTCCTCTTCCCAGGAATCTCCTGGTCTGTGGGCAATAAAAATCCATCTGGAAATTCAGCATCCACTCACCCTCCGCCCTCTCACTGGGAGCTGCAATGCAGAGCTGCTCCTAATCGGCCAACTTGGATCCCTCCTCCAAATGATATTGTTTCCAATTTCAGTTATTCATTGCTGATCTATAGAAAAGCAATTGACTTTTGTATATTTACATTGTATTCTGAAACCTTGTTATAATCACTTATTAGTTCCAACAGTTGTTTTTTCTTTTGGTTGATTCTTTGAATCTTTTTATGTAGACAATCAAGTCTTCTACAAAGAAAGACTGTTTTATTTTCCACGTGTGTACTTTTTCTTTTTTTTCTTCCCTCTTTTTTCTATCTTTGTGTCTTTCTTACTGCCCTAGCTATAACTTCCAGTAT
Source organism: Cheracebus regulus (assembly GCA_963574635.1). Taxonomy (NCBI): domain Eukaryota; kingdom Metazoa; phylum Chordata; class Mammalia; order Primates; family Pitheciidae; genus Cheracebus; species Cheracebus regulus. The sequence continues at coordinate 6,295 of CAUYQU010026687.1, read as the reverse complement.
GATATTGAATGAGAGTGGTGAGAGGACACATCTTGACCTTGCTCCCAGTCATGGGGAAAAACATCCAGTCTCTTACCATAAGTATGATGTTAGCTAGGTTTCTTGTAGATATTCTTTCAAGTTGAAGTAATTCCCTTTTATTCTTTGTTTGCCAGTATTAGATAATTATTGATTCAATTTTTTAAGTAGACATAGGCTCTTCAGGTTATCTGTAAGTTTTGGCAGTTTGTATTTTTCAAAAAATTGGTTCATTTCATCTAAATTTGTGGGCATAGAATTGTTGGTATAATTAATTGCTTAATTAGCCTTTTAATGTTCATAGTATCTGTAGTCATACCTCTCTTTTGTTTCTGATATTTGTAATTTGTGTCTTTTTGTTTTATTCTTGGTTTCCTGGATAGAGGCTTAAAAATTTTACTGATCTTTTCAGAGAATCAGCTTTTGGTTTTGTTGATATTCTCTATTGGTTTTTCCATTCAGTTACAATGATTTGTGCTCTAGATTTTATTATTTCTTATCTCTTGAATTTTTTAGTTTTATATTATTCTTTGTCCATTTCCTAAGATGAAAGGTTGGATTGTTGATTTTAGATCTTTTTTCTTTTCTGGCATATGTATTCAATACTATTAATTTCCCTTTAAGCACTGCTTTTGCTGCATTCATCAGTATTGATAAGTAGAATTTACATTTAGTTCAAAATGTTTTAAAATTTCTTTCAAGATGTCTTATTTGACCCATGTGTTATTTAGACACATGTTGTTTAATCTCCAAGTATTTGGGGATTTTCCATTTATCTTTTTCTTACTGATTTCTAGTTTCATTGTGATTTGAGAACATACATTGTATGATTTCTATTATGTTAAATTTGCTAAGGTGTGTCTTATGGCCTAGAATGTGGTTTATTTTGGTGAATGTTCCCTGTCAGCATGGAAAGAATGTGTATTCTCCTGTTTTGGGATGAGGTATTATATAAATATTAATTAGATTCAGTTGACTGATGGTACTGTTCAGCTCTTGTATATCCTTACTGATTTTCTGCCTGATGGATATGCCATTTACTGATAGAGGAGTATTGAAGTTTCTGATGATAATAATGAATTTATTTCTTCTTGCAGCTTTATCTGTTTTTGCCTCACATAATTTGATACTTTTTTTAAAATTGCAAACTCGTTAAGGATGATTATGGCTTCTTGGAAAATTGGCTTCTTATCATTATGTAGTGCCCCTCTTTATCTCTGATAATTTTTGTTATTCTTACCTCTGCTTTGTCTGAAATTAATATAACTATTAATCCATTTTCATACTGCTTTAAAGAACTGCCCAAGACTGGGTGATTTATAATGAAAAGAGGTTTAATTGACTCACAATTCAGCATGGCTGAGGAGGCCTCAGGAAACCTATAATTATGGCATAGTATGAAGAGGAAGCAAGGCACCTTCTTCACAAGGCAGCAGGAAGGAAAAGTGCCTAGCAAAGAAGGAAGAGCTCCTTATAAAACCATCAGATCTGGCTGGGCTTGGTGGCTCACTCCTGTAATCCCAGCACTTTGGGAGGCCAAGGTATGTGGATCACTTGAGGTCAGGAGTTCAAGACCAGCCCTGCCAACATGGTGAAACTCCATCTCTACTTAAAAAGCAAAAATTAGCCAGGTGTGGTAGCACGCATCTGTAATGCCAGCTACTCGGAAAGCTGAGGTGGAGGATAACTTGAAATCAGGAGGCAGAGGCTGCAGTGAGCTGAGAATGCACCACTGCCCTCTAGCCTGGCCAACAGAGTGAGACTCTATCTCAAAAAAAAAAAAAAAAAAAACCATTAGATCTGATGAGAATTTACTCACTATCATAATAAAAGCATGGGGGAAACTGCCTCCATGATTCAAATACCTCTACATGGTCTCTCTCTTGACATGTGGGGATTATGGGGATTATGGGTTTACAATTCAAGATGAGATTTGGGTGGGGACACAAAGCCTAAACCATATCAGCGATTCCAGCTTTCTTTTGATTAGTGTTAATGTAGTATATCTTTTTCTATACCTTCACTTTTATTCTATCTGTGTCTTTATATTTAAAGTGAGTTTCTTATAGACAACATAAAGTTGGGTCTCTACCTTTTAACTGTTATATTAAGACCATTCACATCTGAAGTGATTATTTATATAGTTAGATTAATATCTACCATGTTTGCAACTGTTTTCTATTTATTTCACTTTCTTTATGTTTTTGTCCTGTCCTCATTTTATGTCTTCTCTGGTTTTGAGCAGGTAAATGCTTCCAGTTTTCTCTCCTCTTTTAGCATGTCAATATATTTCTTTAAAATGTCATTTTTTAGTGTTTGTCCTATAGTGGGCAGTACTCATTTATAACTAATCTACTTTCAGATAACCCTTTACTGCTTCATAGCAGTGTGCATACTTCATAACAAAATATTCCAAGTTCTCCCTCACATCCCTTATAACATTGCTGTCATTTAGTTTACTTTTCCATTAGCGATGATAATTCAATATGTTGTTGTTTTTATTCCCCTAAGCAAATATTTTTCTATTAGGTCAATTTAGAATAAGAAAAAGGAAAGACTTTATTTTACATGTATTACTTTTCTGATACCCCTTTTATGTAGATTTGAGTTTCTATCTTGTATTTTCTCTGAAAAAGAAATTTTTTTTTTTCGAGACAGAGTCTAGCACTGTCGCCTGGGCTGGAGTGCAGTGCTGCAATCTCGGCTCACTGCAACCTCTGCCTCCCGGATTCATGCAATTCTCCTGCCTCAGCCTCCCGAGTAGCTGGAATTACAGGCATACATTACCACACCCGGCTAATTTTTGGTATTTTTAGTAGAGACAGGGTTTCACTATGTTGGCCAGACTGGTCTTAAACTCCTGACTTTATGATCCGTCTGCTTTGGCCTCCCAAAGTGCTGGGATTACAGGCATGAGCCACTGCACCTGCCTGAAAAATATCCTTTAACATTGCTTAAATATCATTTTTTCTGCCATCAAAATCTTTGTGTTTGTCTGAGAAAGGCTTTCTCTTTCCCTTTTGAATTATTTTGCAGGATACAGAATTCTAGATTGTTGTTTTTCTTTCCATCTTTTAACCATTTTTCCCTAGTCTCATTTTGTTTGCATAGTTTCTAACAAGAATTCTAATGCAGCTCTTACTCTTTTATAGGTAAGGTTGTTTTTGTCTTTCTTAATTCTAATATAACTTTGTCTTTGGTTTTCTGCAATTTGAATATGATATATATAGGAATCGATTTGTTGGTATCTGTCCTGCTTGGTGTTCTGTGAGCTTCCAGCATCTATGGTTTGTTGTCTGTTAGTAGCTTTTTAAAATTCTGAACTATTATTCATGTATTTTATTTATTTCTTCTCCATTTTTTATTTATTACATGTATACTTTGTGTAATTGTACCACAGTTCCTGGATATTATTTTTCATCCTTTATTCTCTTGAATTTTCAGTTTGGGAAATTTTTATTGTCATATCTTCAAGAGCACTGATTCTCCTCGGTCTTGGCCAGTCTGCTGATGTGCCCATCAAAAGCGTTATTCATTCCTGCTCCTTTTTTTTTTAATTGCTGGCATTTCCTTTTGATTTTTTAAATGACTTTTCATCTCTCTTTGCATTGCTTATCTGCTGCATGTTGTCTGTTTTAAATATCAGAGTAGTAATAATCAAATATATAATTATATAAAATAAACATTTATCATAATTTTAAATTCTCATTCTGATAATTCTAAAATCTTTGCCAAATTTGTGTTTGATCCTGATGCTTTTTCTGTTCAGACTAGTTTTTGTGGCTTTCTAATTTTTCATTGATAGCTATATATGATGTGTTAGGATATAGGAACTGAGTTTAATAAGATTTTACTATGAAGTTTTCTATTAACCTGGCTAAGAGCCTTAGATATGTTTAATGTTTGCTATAATGTTAGTTGTAGATGCCAGAAGTTTCACTCTCTCATAGTTTCCTTGTTTTTTAATTTTAAACTCCTCTTTCTTTGGTTTTACCCAATAACTATTTCTTTAAATAGATTCTGTGTCCTACAGGTCTTTTAGTTGTAATCCACTGTTGTTACACTGGAGCTATTTTGATATGGTAGGAAGGTGTTGGGAAGAGGAAGGGAAAATGTTCTGTAATCTTATAATTAAATCTGATTTTCTTTTTAGTCTGAGTTTCTGGTATGTGACCTTTGGAAGTATTTTTTAGCACCCCCTCTCCCTTCTGCCCCCTCTTTTTCTTCCCAGAGGCCATCCAGGAAGTCTAGTGGGAATTAAAGTTGTCTAATTGCCCCTCTCTCAAGTCAGATAAGGCTCTGGTAAAGTATTTTCTTTGGAAGAGAGACCTTTGTTTTGATGAATGTTCTAGGAATATTTCAAAACTGTTACTTTGTCTCTACGTCTGTCCAAAACATAGCCAGATGTGTCTCTGATTTTCAGCATGAAAATCTGATAGTACCCCATGAAAGTGGGGAGGCTCCCTAAGACTAGGCTCCTAGTTTGTCACTGAGAGGTAATTCACACTCAAGTCTTCATTAGTTACTGTTTAAGTGTTCCTACTGGTTATTGGCTCTAAAGACTTCTGCTTCAGGTAAGTTGTCATTCTCTGTATTTACCTATTTTTTCCAGTTTTCAGGGTGGTGGTTTTCCCTCTGTCCTGAGTTCGGTGTTCGTAACTATGAAAAGACATTGATTTTTCAGTTTCTTCAGTTTTTTCTTTGTTCTAAGAACAAGAATAATGACTTCCAAGCTTTTTACAGGTCAAAGCTGAAATTGGAAGATCAAATATTTTAAAATCAATATTTTAATATAAGAACACATTGAACTGAAGTAGGATTTAAAACTTATTTGAGTTAAAAACTGAAATTGGGCCAGGCATAGTAGCTCATGCCTGTAATCCCAGCACTTTGTGAGGCCAAAGTGGGTGGATCGTTTGAGTCCAAGAGTTCAAGAGCAGCCTGGGGAATATGGTGAAACCCTGTCTCTTCAAACAGTGCGAAGATTTGCCAGGCTTGGTGGTGCATACCTGTAATCCCAGCTACTTGGGAGGTTGAGGCAGGAGGATTCGTTCTACCTGGGATGCAAAGGTTGCAGTGAGCTGAGATTGCGCCATTGCACTCTAGCCTGTGTGACAGAGCAAGACCCTGTCTCAAAACGAAACAACAACAAAACACCCACAACCTAAATTGATCTAGACTTTTGTTTGGTATTTAAATTACATCATAAACTTATGCTGTATGTAAAAAAAAGACATTCAGGTACTGCTGTCACTAGAGAAGTATAATGAAAACTATTTACCAAACTCTTAGAGTTTGAATCAGTAGGTATGAGGCCTGGCATCTATATTTCACAAACTCTTTTGGAAATAACTGTCTTAAACTTATTCAAGGGCCGAGCTTAGTGGCGCTTGCCTGTAATCTCAGCACTTTGGGAGCCCACAGAGTGAGGATTGCTTGGATTTTTGAGACCAGTCTGGGCAAAAAAGCAAGACCCTGTGTCTGTTGATAGCACAACAGGGTGACTATGGTCAATGGTAATTTAATTGTACAATTAAAAGTAACTAAAAGAGTATGATTGGATTATTGGCAACACAAAGGATAAATACTTGAGATAGTGGATGCCCCATTTACCCTAATATGATTATTACACATCATATTCCAGAATTTGTATATGCTTACAGTGTACCCACAAAATTTAAAATAAAAAAAAAGACCTCTATAAAGTAAAAATTTTAAAAGTAGCCAGGCTCAAGTGGCATGTGCCTGTAGTCCCAGCTACTTAGGAGGCTGACGCTTGGCAGGGTTGGTTGAGCCTAGGTATTCAAGGTTGCAGTGGGTTACGATTCTGCCACTACACTTCAGCCTGGGTGACAGAATGAGACCACATATCTTTTTAAAAAACAAGGACAAAACTTTTAGAGGAGAAAATTACCAAATTATGTCTTTCTTCTGTGCTACTGTAATGCTACTATAACCCTTGTCTTATATAATTGCTGTTCAACTCTTAGTAGGGATGTCACAGTCAGCATTTGAGAGCAGTTTTGTATTGAAATTAAGAGCAATTTCTGATTATTAAGAGAGCTTGTATATGTAAAGGAAGGCATTTGTTTTTTTATTTTTTAATTTTATTTTGTATTGCATTTTAGGTTTTGGCGTACATGTGAAGAACATGCAATATTGTTGCATAGGTACACACATGGCAGTGTGGTTTGTTGCCTTCCTCCCCTTCACCTGTATCTGGCATTTCTCCCCATGCTATCTTAATAAAGTAACTTTCTTTCAAGGCTTCCTCACT
>CAUYQU010026685.1:0-26460 GCA_963574635.1 Cheracebus regulus | reverse complement strand
TGGCATAAAAGAGGTTTTTAATACGCATTTTTAGACTGTATTCTAGCCTGGGCAATAAAACAAGAATCCCATTCTCTCTCCCTCTTTCTCTTCCTCTTTCTTTCTTTCATTCTTTTGCTGTGTCTTTCTTTCTCCTTTTCTTTTTCTAAAATCTCTTCCTCTTTCTTTCTCTTTCATTTTTTCTCTTTTGCAGTTTCTTTCTTTCTCCTTTTCTCTCTTTTTCTAAAATCTCTTCCTCTTTCTCTTTCATTTTTTCTTTCTTTTGCTGTTTCTTTCTTTCTCCTTTTCTCTCTTTTTCTAAAATCTCTTGCTCTTCCTTTCTCTCTTTCATTCTTTTTATTCTAAAAAAAAAAAAAAAAAAAAAAAGAAATAGTGTAGAGAATCTCTCTGCATACCTGTCAGTTGATGACATTATATCATCATTGGTCGAGGCAAAGTTCCTTTCTTGTTTAGGTTAGGTTAGTTTTTGCCTCTTTGAACCCATCTCAGTGTTAATCTGATTTTGGGGCCCTTTTTAATGTATTTACATTTGGACCTTATAATCATCTGACATATAAATGTACATATTTGGCCTTGCAAGATATATACTGCTGCTGTTTATATCTGCATGCTATTTTTACATAAAAAGTCTTATGGCATATATGTTTTTCATGTGTGTCTATTTTACTGTATATAAACTTTGGTTCCTCGTGTTTGGCTGGTACAGAGCGCACCATTATAAATGCATGATTTTGTTGCTCTCAATTCTTTGCTACCACAAAGAATTTTCTTCCGTTCCATTACTATCTTTACGAAATTTTTATTTGTAACATCAATAGTGACTAATCTTTATCAGTTACTTTCTCTTCATCTATTGAGGTAATCACATTATTTATTTCTTTTACACAAGGAATTGATGGATTAGACTGACTATCCAGTCAATATCCTTTTGTCATTATCCTTTTATACCTGGTAAAATCCCTACTTGGAATGGCATATTATTTTTAGCACATTTTCAGTTTGGATTAAATTTTACTTTTAAAATTTAAATAAAATACAATTTTATTTGGGGTTTTTGTATGTATAAACTGACCTTCAGTTCCATTTCTTTTTCTCTCTTTTTTCTGACACTGTTATAAAAGTTACACTGGCCTCAAACCATAAGACAAAAATTGTATGTAATTTTAATTTTATTTTTATTATATAGATGGATATATGTATGAGCTGTGTGTGTGTATGTGTGTATGTGTGTACGCTATTATATGATTTGGAAAACATGAAGATTACCCTTTTTTTGCACCATAGTACATGTTAATTGTAATGGTCATTGTTAATATAGTAGAGTATGCTTAAGCTGAAAAAGTTTTTAAAACCTTTGTGATAAGCACTATTAAGGACACCTTATCTTACTTTCCATGACAATAAATGTTTCTCAGAAGCATCTGTAAAATATAAAATGTCTTCAAGATAAATAAATTTACTGACTCTTCAAACTGGAAGAAAGTCACTCCATAGTCCTCAATACATACATGAGAAAACTGAGCGCAATTAGGTTAATACTTTGTTAAACTAAATTTTAACTCTTCATAGGAGATGATTTGGTCTAAAACAGGTTTGCTTCAAATGTCTGCATGGCAAAAGTGAAGCCTTTGTACTGGTTAGGCATCTAATGCTATTCAACTTTAATAATAATAAAATTACATGTAATTGAACATATTTTTTTAAAGGCCAAAATGATATTTTTAGATGTAGTTTTCCTTAACTGGTAAGACCTGGAATTAGTCTCCTTGAAATATTGCATTTTTTTCATAACTAATATTTCTTTAATTTTCTTCCAAATATTACTGTAATATTATGTCTTTAAAACTTAACCTGCAATTGAAACAAATAACATAAAACTTATATGTATATTTTGAGGGAAATAAATGGGCTTTTGAAACTATCATGATGTAACAGGGATTTTTTTTTTAAAGGTATGTTATTAAAGGCTGCAAACACCAAATTCTGTTCTAGTGCTAAATAATAAATGGAAATTAAACTTTTCTATGGGTGCCCCTGTTCTCTTCTCTGTACCTTCTCTCCCTTAAGTGTCTCCAGGTCTCTTCAAGAATCTGAGCTTTTGGATTGTTTCAACTCTCAAGTTTTTGAAGAAAGTGAGAAGATAGGCTCAGATTTCAATGTTAGGCCAAGTAGAGTGCTCCCCTCCAAAGGCCATTTGCACTGACAAATCAGATTTCAGGGAAATAACAAACTTGTCAAAAGTTAAAACAATTCCAGGAATCAATAAAGAAATAATTTTCATTTCAGTTGTTTGTAGAGGAATAAAACGTACCTAACAAGTAAAATAAGCCAGTTATAGCATCATACACTGACATGCACACCACACATGACACACAGACACATACTACTAGGGAAAATCCAAGATGGAAATTGAAATGGGTCTTATTTCACCCATAGGTACCAAGAAAGTTTATATAAACTTCCAGCCTAACACAGAATGGCCATGTGTTGGTGAGACTTTTGTCAATGAAAGTTGCTGCTAACGTTTGTTTGTTTTTTACATTCCAGTCAAGTATATCCAATTTCTAGTTTCCAGTAGCATCCACTCTTTGTTTCCTGCCCCATAGAGACCTTAAATCAACATTAAATGAGATGTAGAGAGTTTAAGTAGTGCATCCTTGATTCATATAAAATTTTGCTCCTTCAGCAGGAAAAGCTTTTCCTGTGATTATGCCTTGGATTCAGGTTTCCCCTGCGCCCAACTTCCCAGTATAGTATTTCTGTTTCCTTGTCATCTGCTCACTTTAGTAAAACTGCTAATTTTGTGTTAACTTTGATGTCTAGGTTTATTCTGCCCTTCACTGGATCTTGCCATACTAGAGCTCATCTCTATTCCCATTGCTTAACTGCTTGGTAATCCTAAGTAAACTATAGTCTTGAGCATGCTATGGGCCTGTCTGTTCCAGAGTCAGAAAGGATGCCCATGTTGGCTTCTAATTTTAAGCCAATTCTCAAGAAAGCTGTAAAGACTTTAGAGATATTCTATGTTTTATAATATTGTTGAGCTGCTGCGCTCTTTACAATATTGCCTAAAATACCACAATATCACAAAGCAAAACTCTATAAATATGACTGATAATGTTCTACCCTTAAGATTCTTTGTGTTGTTCACAGTGGACAAGATCAATGAGAACATATGTGCCAGCTTTTAAATATTATATGCAGAAGATATACTAGATATAATTTTGTTTTATCTTGCCAAGAGATCTGATTCACATATACAAAATGAGGAGAATAAACTTGAAGTTGAGTCTGCAATGATTACACATGTAAAATAGGGACAAAGATAAAGGACAAAACACAGAGCTTCACTTAATTGGTTTTAGTTACATTTGAATAAGTGGAGTTTCTCAAATGCACGTGTATATATGTGTACATACTTTCTAGGATGTGTGTGTGTGTGTGTTCAACAATGTAAAGAAAATAAAATTGTAAGGTATTATTAAAAATAATAATTTATCTTAATTCAGTAGGACCAAGAATTATCTACCTTTTTCCATATAATTGCTTTTCTTTAAAAAAAAAAAAAGAAAGAAAAAAGCAACAACAGCAACAACAACAACAAAGCGAAAAATCACCACTGCCACCACAACAAAACACCACCAAAAACAGACGTGGTCCTAATTACTCTGATGACACTAGAAGTCAGCATATCATGGTGGTTCAGACTTCAAGTTTTAGAACTCGAAAATCATGTTTGAATTCTAACTTACTATGTGACCACAGGAGGCCCACTAATCTCTATGAATCTCAGTTTCTTCATCTATAATATGGGAATATTGTAACACATAAGTCCTAGGATTTTCATGAAGATTAGAATGATAATGTAAATAGAATATTTATTAAGATGCCTGGATTGCATCTTAAAATGGATGCTATTATTAATTTATATTTCAGTACAAATTTGAAAGCATGTTTTAGTGCATTATCATTCTAGATTTGTATTCTTGTCAGACTAAGTAAGAGATGTTCAAATGTTTCTTAATCTATTGGTCACAATGCAAATAATATCATGACACATATTCCTGAATAACCTCAAGTATTTGGAGGGAGCCTTTCTTGATAAATGTTTTCCTGCCTGATTTAACACCCCATATGTTAAATCCAGTGTTATTTGATTTTCAGTAATAGGGCTTTTTTAATGTTAGTACTATGGTAAAAGAACAGGCTTCAAACATCATTTCCTCTGTTTCCACCTTCTCACTTTCCACTTTTCAAATGTGATAAAAATCAACATTTATTTTTAAACTATCTCCACATAGTTAGACACAATAAAGATTTCCAAGAAAATACTGGAGAAGATTTGGCATATGTTCAAAGAAACCAAATAGAAACAAAAAGTGCACTTTCTCATAATTTGTATTACTGGAACATCATACATGGCATTTCTTAATATACTTTTTTGAAACACAGTTACATTTTTCTGAGGTTAAATCAATAAGTTCATGTAAAGACCCACACAGAAGTCAAATAGTTAATTTTGAGACTTTTCTGCTATTTTGTATAATAATCCCATTTATATATTTCTAAATATGCCATCTAATACTCTAGTTGTGATAACAGAATCATTTATTATTTCTCACAGCTGTTCATTCTGCATAGCAATTTATAACCATTTCATAGTTAATACTCATACTATCAAAAGACAAGTTGATGACTAGCATATTATATGAGGTTAAAAAAACAGAAAATTATTCTAAAAAATAATACAAAAAGTTAACATTAGAGCAAAAAAAAAAATCACTTTTTGTTGAATTGAACTTAAAAGGTCATGTGAATTCCTGACCCTTGTTCTGCAGGTCCACATGCATAATTTTATGAATGTGTATGTGAGTGTGTATGTATATGGCTAATCACAAAGTATTATTTGATTTTCAGTAATAGGGCTTTTTTAATGTTTAGATTTTTAGCTTAATTTTTTTTATCATAACACAAATGTCTCACCTGTTTTTGAATAGTGTGTCTGCATTCTATGATAATAATTATTAAAACATATCAAGTAGTTATAATCTGGACACTACAATAAATACTTAAACATGTTTTTAAGTTAATGCTTCCTTTTAAAGCATGCATTTGCAAGGATTATCTACCATTATCTTTATTGCATAGATGAGGGAATCACATTGATGTTGAGAGAGAATAAATAACATATCCAAGATCATAACTGCAGAGCTGTTATTTTTAACTTCCATGGTCACAATTTCTCCCACATATCACTAGCAGCTGAATATAGGAAAACCTTATGGTATTGTTCTCACAAATTTTAGGGCACCTGCTTTAGTGTCAAATACATTACTAATTCAATAAGCCAGTAAATATAAGTGGTTCTTTGTTCTTGGGATGAAATAAAAGTTCAAAAGATTCACTAATAAATATTTATATATATAACTCCATAGTTTGCAAATTCCTATAATCACTACAATGACCTTATAAAATAATCATGATTATTACTATTACTCTATTACGACAAATCATGCAATTCATAGAACAGACTGGTTCACAGTTAGAACAGAACATTTCTGATAAAAACATGAACTGAAAGTTTCTACTATCAATGCAGTTAATAGAATAATAATACCACAGAGGCACAGAAATGACATTTATCTGGAGTTTTGTACTATAAACCTTTGTAGCCTGATTTTATACCTTTGTAGCCTGATTCTCATTTATTAAGTTTAAAATCTCCCTATACTCATGTGAAATGAGCTGAAAAGATCACAGTACAGGTCTTCTTGGTAGATGGATAACTGTTTTGACTTCTCTACAGAGTCTATAATTTTACTCAGTGGAAATCTAACTTCTCAGAAGAACCAGAACATATCAAAATGACAGCTGTTCTAGGTAGTTTTCATGACTCTCTCAAAGTACCTGACAGGTAAGAGTTGGAAAATATAATGCATCCATTTGACCTTGAATTTCCAGTATCTTCACAAAAGAGTCTCAGCTGATACAAGGTCAAGCTAATACACAAATTGGTTACATATTCATAACACAGAAACAAATACCTAATGTTTGAAAGACAGTGGCCATGGGCTTTTAAATCACATGTTCTGCAAGCAATTATAGAGTATTGTAGGTATTGAGCAATGCAATACACTGTTTTAGGTACTAGTCAGGTGTGGAAACTCAAATCAGTGATAAGAGAAATCAGACATATTCATGTTATCTGACAGAATTAGTTTTATTCTATGACATATGCTAATATCTGAAATGGTGTATTAGTCCATTTTCACACTGATATAAAGATACTACCTGAGTTTGGGTAATTTGTAAAGAAAGGAGGTTTAATTAACTCACAATTCTGCATGGCTTGGAGGCCTCAGGAAACTTACAATCATGGTAGAAAGTGAAGGGGAAGCAAGGCATGTCTTACATGGCAGCAGGAGAGACAGAGCAGGAAAAAAATGCCACTTGTAAAACCATCAGGTCTTGTGAGAACTCACTCACCATCATGAGAACAGTATGGGGGAAACTTACCCCAGGACGCAATCACTCCCCACCAAGTCCTTCCCTCCACACGGAGATTACAATTCAAGATGAGATTTGGCTGGGGACACAAAGCCAAACCATATCATTCTGCCTCTGACCTCTCCTAAATCTCATGTCTCTTTCACATTTCTAAACTGATCATGACTTCCCAACAGTCCCCTAAATTCTTAACTCATTCCAGGATTAACCCAAATGTCCAAGTTCAAAGTCTCATCTCAGACAAGGCAAGTTCCTTCCACCTAGGAGCCTGTAAAATCAAAAACAAGTTAGTTATTTCCAAGACACAATGTGGGTACAGGCACTGGGAAAATGTTCCCATTCCAAATGTGAGAAATATGCCAAAACAAAGTAGCCACAGGCCCAATGCAAGTCTGAAACACAGCAGGGCAGTAATTAAATTTTAAAGCTTGAAATGATCTTTTTTGATTCCTTGCCTCACATCCAGGGCACAATGATGCAAATGGTGGGCTCCCAAGGCCTTGAGCAGCTCTACCCCTGTGCTCTGCCAGGTACAGCTCCCATGCTGCTTTCATGAGCTGGCACTGAGTGGTTGTGGCTTTTCCAGTTTCACGGGGCAAGCTGTTGATGGATCTACCACATGGGGTCTGGAGAATAGTGGCCCTCTTCTCACAGTTCCACTCTTCTCACAGCTCCACTAGGCAGTGGGCCAGTAAGAACTCTGTGTGAGGAGCTCTGCCTGAATATCCAGGCAATCTCATATATTCTCTGAAATCTAGGCAGAGTTTCCCAAAGCTCAACTCTTATCTTCTATGTACCCACAGGCCCAATACCATATGGAAGCCACCAAATCTTGGGGTTTGAGTACTCTGAAGTAATGGCCTGAGCTTTACCTTGGTCCCTCCTAGCCATGGCTGGAGCTGGAACAGCTACAATGCAGACCACCAAGTCCTGGGGCTGCACAGAGCAGTGGGGACCTAGGACCAGCCCATGAATACATATTTTCCTCCTAGACCTCTGGGTTTCTGATAGGAAGGGCTGCTGTGAAGACCTCAGACACGCCTTGGAGACATTTTCCCCATTGTCTTAGCGATTAACATTTGGCTCCTTGTTACTTACGCAAATTTCTGAATTTCTCCTTAGAAAATGGGTTTTTTCTTTTCTACTACATTATCAGGCTGCAAATTTTCTGAACTTTTATGCTCTGCTTCCCTTTTAAACATAAGTTCCATTCCAAACTATCTCTTTGTGAGTACATATAACTGAATGCTTTAACAGCACCCAAGTGACATCTTGAATGCTTTGCTGCTTAGAAATTTCTTCTGACAGATCCCCTAAATTATCTCTCTCAAGTTCAAAGTTCCATAGATCTCTAGGGCAGGGGAAAAATGTTACCAGTCTCTTTGCTAAAATATAGCATGAGTGTCCTTTACTTCAGTTCTTAATAAGTTCCTCATCTCCATCTGAGACCACCTCAGCCTATACTTCATTTTCTGTATTACCATCAGCATTTTAGTCAAAACCATTCAACAAGTCTCTAGGAAGCTTCAGATTTTCCCACATCTTCCTGTCTTCTTATAAGACGTCCAAATTGTTCCAACCTCTGTCTGTTACCCAATCCCACATTTTCAGGTTATCTTTATAGCAGCTTCCTATTCTGCTGGTACCAATTCACTTTATTAGTCAATTTTTACACTGCTACAAAGATAGTACCTGAAACTGGGTAATTTATAAAGAAAGGAGGTTTAATTGACTCATAGTTCTACATGGCCAGTGAGACCTCAGGAAACTTAGAAGCATGGAGGAAGGGGAAAGAGAAGCAAGGTAACTTTTACATGAAGGCAGGAGAAAGAGAGCAGGGAAAAGCTACCACTTATAAATTCATCAGATCTGTGAGAACTCACTCGCTATCACGAGAACAGCATGGGGAAACTACAGCTGGGATCCAGCCATCTCCAACCTCCCACCAGGTCCCTCCCTTGACACACGGGGATTACATTTGAGATGAGATTTTGGTGGGGACACAGAGCTAAATGAATTTTGGGGCAGAAATTTTCGAAACACTCAAGAGGGCCCAGGTGTAGCTGTTCAAATGATAGTCTTTCCATGGATCTGTATGTTCTAATCCATTTCCATCTCTCTTACTGTTTATTTAGCAAGTATATACAAACAGAAACCTCAGTATGTGGCTAAATCACCAATACATTGAAAAGCAGATGAGGGATGGGCTGCCTATATATTAATAGGAACTTTAGGAATTGGGTAACATAAGTTGCTAGGTTTATCATCAGCAACATCTATTTGTTCAGTACTGATTTTGTATTCATCGAGAGCTCTGTAAAAGCCAAATAAAAATAGCTTGCACTGTTCTTATTTTCATGTATCATATGGTATTGCTTTCTCATAGCAAATGACTTTCACTAGAAAAAACTAGATTGCTATTTTTTAACAGTACAGTCGTATTAAACATATTAAGGCTGCCATCTGGGGAATTTGAAATTTGTCAACTAGGTAAAAATGCACATTTTTTTTCTAAAAAGCTGATAAAGAGTCCAAGAATATGCCTCATATATCATTATCAGAGAAACAACATACAGACAGCTTTCCATTTGGGTCTTGATAAATATTTGTGTGTCTTATTTACATTTTTATTTTATGAATTCAAAGCAAAGTAAAATGCCACTCCAATAGTCCTGCTCTCCCCCTTTTAGCTGCCCTCCACCCATTTGAGGCAGTGAATTAACAATGTCATTGCCATCATGAGCTGTTTCCTGTCATGCAGACACTATATTTAATAGATTTGCAGGTAGAAGTGTGTGGGCTGTTGTCATCAGGAGAAGAAGGAGATGTCATAGTGACCTGCATGCTGGTGTCTCCTCTGTCTGCCTTCCCTTCCATCTGCTCTTTCCCTCCTCATGCGAAGGCATCAGCAGAGGTTTCAAGACAGTGTTTCTTTGACTAGAGCAAGGCTGCTATATGGAGATTGTCAATTAAACCTCTCAAACTCTAGGTGACGTCTTTTTTGTAAAATTCAATTTCATAAGGATGGGAGATGAAATGACACCCTCACCTACTCTGACTGCTAAAGGCCAATCAAGAGCTGAAATGAAAGCAGAAATGTTACCGAGATCACTACCATGTACTGGTAGTCACTGTGGCAGTATCTCAGAAATTGCAACTAGAGGCTGGGTGCAGTGGCTCACGGCTGTAATTCCAGCACTTTAGGAGGCCAAGGGGGTTGGATCACCTGAGGTCAGGAGCTTGAGATCAGCCTGGCCAACATGGTGAAACCCTGTCTCTACTAAAAATATAAAAATTAGCCTGGTGTGGTGGCAAGTGCCTGTAATCCCAGCTACTCAGGAGGTTGAGGCAGGAGAATCGCTTGAACCTGGGAGTTGGAGATTGCAGTGAGCCGAGGTCACACCATTGCACTACAGCCTGGGTGACAAGAGTGAAACTATGTCTCCGAAACAAAGAAAGAAAGAAAGAAAGAAAAACTGCCACTGGAACTCCAAGAGACTATGATTTCAGATGGCTGCAGGGACGTTTTAGAATTTTTCATGAGGTACACTATTTCTGGCACGGTAAATACCATGTCTCCTGTGCCCGTTAAAGTAACCATAGTATTGAATTCAACACAGATATGGAGACGCTGTTCTGAAAAGACATAAGCATAATATTTGTTTTCCTGTTGACAGAGGTGTCTGTGGCTTTCCATGGGTGAATGTAATACAACATGATATTTTCTATCAGCTTTAGGAGTTCTACCACGGACTGTATTAATGCAGCATAGATAACTGGTACAGGCACAAAATGGTAAGTTTTGTCAAGGCACCTTAACCATAAAAATTCAAAGCACTTCAAGCACTGCTATATTTTATAAATGCTTCCTCTATGTGTGCACATATTTTATATACTACTATTACTATTAACAGTATTACTCTAAGCATTTTATACACATGAACTTATTTAATAAGGTAAGCAATAGTATGATGTAGGAAATATCTCCATTTTAAATATGAGAAAACTGAGGCAGAGGGAAAGATTAATTTGACCAAGATTATATTGGTAATGATGTTAATTGGTAACGATGTTATTGGTAACGATGTTAATTGGTAACGATGATTTGTCTAGAGCCCAAAGTTTGAACCATTATAATATCACTTCAGAGGTGGTATTAAAATGTATATGCACACACAATACTGCATATGTAGAATAAATGTGTATATACATAAAATACGTATGTTGTAATATATACAAATATATGTACGTGTGTATATTTCATTATATTTTGCTTTCAAGTATGATTTTTCTAGTCCTGTGAACTCCTCATGTCATTTCTTTTCAGTGGGTTTATCGATAAGTGTGATAAAACAACACAAAACACCAGCTAATAAAAATGTGTAAGTAATAGAGTGTTTTTTCCACTTCACATAGTGCTCAGCATGATATTACATTGCTGCAATGCTGTCAGTCTTCTATCTGCTAACGACACACTGTTTCATTCTATTGCCCATGGGAAAAGTTAAGACACTGCCTCTGAAGCAACTGATACTACTATTGGGAGAAAAAAATTGAACACTAAATTTCTTTAAGTGGTCCAGTTTACTCAGGAACTGTCTAAAGCACAGAACTATTTACAAATATGAATATTATACTGGTATCTTCAGTTGAGTACCATGTAGCAGATGTTTTTACAGATAGTGGGCTTCCCAGAGGACTTACATATATTTCTGCTCTGGTCAGTTGAATTTCATGCACACCTAGAGTAAGTTGTGCTTGCGTGTGTTGTTTCTTATCACTAAGATTGTATGTTTATATGATGCTTGTTGTAAACACAAACGCAAGCCTAGTTATATCAGTGTTGCTTGTTACGACTTAATTATTACATATAGAATGGACTTACAAGTGGAAAAATAGTTTTAAAAAATAAAAACAAAGTTTAGACATACGAAAAAGACTACATAAAGGCATAACATGAGTTTCTAAACAGTAGCTGGAGAAACAATGATTAAGATATAAAAAGATTATCTTCCCAAATGATTTTACAAGTCTTTTAAGTTCTTATTCTGCTGTGAAGAAATCAACACTTGAAACTTCATAGACAATAAACTAAGGATATTTTTCATGCCAAAAAAAGGTGAAGCTTCAACCAGTGACCCCATACACAAATGAATTCTTAATCCTATATCGAGTATTTTATTGTTTGAATTAAAGTCAAA
The DNA here is from genome assembly GCA_963574635.1 of Cheracebus regulus. NCBI lineage: Eukaryota > Metazoa > Chordata > Mammalia > Primates > Pitheciidae > Cheracebus > Cheracebus regulus. The sequence continues at coordinate 14,752 of CAUYQU010026685.1, read as the reverse complement.
TATATCAGATATGCATCTATCACTGCTTTAAAGATATTTAATACACAATAATGGAATACATTTAATATTTAATATATATCTGACAAATTTTAGTGACTAGTTCTAATGTCTAAAGAAAAGTTTGAAAACTTTATTCTATCTTTATTGTGATAAGCAACACATTTCTTATAATTCTGTGTAAAAATTGTAATATATCCACTATATTATACCATAATCTAGAGCATTCAAATAATTCTGTAGAACCTAATTTGTGATGTGGTTTAGGAAAAAATACATTTTTTTTAAAAGAGACATGATTTTGCCATGTTGGCCATGCTGGTCTTCAACTCCTGAACTCAGGTGATCCACCCACCTTGGCCTCCCAAAGTGCTGGGATAACAGACATGAGCAATGGTGTCTGGCTGGAAAATAGATTCTGACCAACAGACCACACCTTGGAAGAAATAGAGGCCTGAAGAGTGGTAGCAGTTAGCATACCTGACATCTTTCATGAAAATGCTGTTAACTTTGTGAAAGTTATCAAGCATTTTTCTTGTCATAGATAAATAATTAATCAGGAACCTCTACACCCATTTGTCCTTGCTTGACAATCTCAGCAGGAATAACTATCAGGTTCTAGAGCTGTATTGTTCTTCAGAGTTCTGACAGCCATTATGGCCCTTTCAAAATATATCATAAAGACAGTTTGTTGGCAAAGCTTCCTTAGATTTAACATTTTATCTTGCCAGAGTTGAAGGTTTCTAAAAGTTAAAATGGCCTTTCTATCTTTATAGAATCTCCTTATCACTAGATTGGAGTTTATTAATTCAACTTCGCTAATCACAGAAGAAAAAGATGAAGCCTGAGAAGGATGACTAAGTAGTCCTTTCCCTTGTATTTTAAATATATAATCATTAAGTCTAAGAATTGTGTATGTGAATCTATGTATCCACATGTTTACATCTATATCCATGTACTGTGTGTGTGTATATATATATATATATATATCCATATCTTTATCTGTATAGACCTGATAACTGAAGCCCATAGTCTCCTGTCCAATTTTGTATTAGCACAATATGCTAAGCAACATTAAAGTAATGTAGGTATGTGTGAATGTCTTTAATACCTTGAAGGTGTCTCTACCTCTATTTCAAATCAGTTACATGTCTTGGGGAGAGGCTGGCCAAGTAGTAAAATGTCATTGGTAAGTAGTTCAATTAAATTAGCCCAGGTGTGGTGAGTCACGCTTGTAATCCCAGCACTTTGAGAGGCTGAGGTGGGTGGATCATTTGAGCTCAGGAGTTCAAGACCAGCCTGGGCAACCTGGTGAAATCCCTATCTCTACCAAAACTACAAAAATTAGCCAAGCGTGGTGGTGAATGCTTGTAGTCCCAGCTACTTGGGAGGCTGAGGTGAGTGGATCAGTTGAGCTCAAGAAGTCAAAGCTAAAGTGAGCCAAGATCATGCCACTGCACTCCAGTTTGGGTGGCAGGTGAAAAGTATGGGTTAATAATGTGAGAAGCCAGCCATATCTCAGTCATATACATAGAGTTTGACCTAACAAATTTTAGAGAAAATTTATAGGAGATTATTTGCCAATAAAAATTCTTAGAATGCTTCTTTATATAAAGAATCATCATGAGTATTATGGGTCACAGGTTATGACTTGGATTCAAAAAATCTTAGATTATCTAAGTTGTACAAAATGTATTTTGCTTCAGATGTGAACAATCAAGTAGACAGAATAAAAATCATAACTAAGTCTCAAAATAATGGTATTGCTTCCTCTTTTGGCTTTTTACTCTCAGAGTTTTTGTGTTGTTTTTTGTTTATTTTTCAGTTCTTCTTGATTGGGTTTATTTGATTTACTGAAAATACATTTCACATTTCACTTTGAAGGAAACAATCTCAGACTCCAGTCCCCTGGCTGCAGGTGAGCTCCACCAAGTCCATGGGTTTTGCTGGCATGACATCACCTAGTTGTTAAACTCTTTTGCCACTTTCCATTCTGACTTATTCCAAGGGGGCTGATTGCTTTGCTGGCCTGGCATAGTCTAAAGCCTCATATGTAATTACAGCCCTGTAAATGCATAGAGAATGGAGTAGCATCACGGTGAGAATTAGAAAGCAGCCTGGTCAGTAAAGCACAATCTACTAATTACTTATGCTGATGGTTTTTCTGTAGGAAAATAATTCTGGGGTTTTTGATAAAAGGCATATAAAATTGTCTAAACTCCCTTCTGTTATCTTAATACAAAATAAATTGCCAATTTTATGCTATTTGTTTCAGTGTATCCATTTTGAAAATTCTAAGTTTGTATTTGCTTTAAAATTGGTATATTTTACACCAATGGTATGTGCTATATGTCCTGAATTGAACTTATTTAAACAAATTTGGTATACAATATTAAAAATAAAGCATAAGAAAATAATATTTCCATATTCTAATATTCCTAAGAGTAGGATAATTTTTAAATTATAAACTGTTCCAAAGTTTGTTTCCATTGCTGGAGATAGTCATGTATAGTAAACATGAACCTAATACACAGACATTATGAAAAATTTAACAAAAGAAAGCGTGTATCTTTCTATTAATTTAACATATTTGAATGACGTCACTTGAAGAAAAGCAAATGCTATAGGTCTCAATGACTTCTGAAAATATATATGCACATATCCAGATCTATTCCTATTTCTGTATCTACATGTTTAGATCCATGTATATATAGATCTATTCCTATTTCTGTATCTTCATGATTATATCCATGTATATATCTATATAATATACATACAGTTTATATGCCCACATAATTTGAATGTGGATCGGTCTGCATAAATGGTAAAATTTATGCAGTGACTTCTATCAACAATTATAAAAATTATGATATATGTATTGTAAATGACTTATATCTAGACTTCAAATACATTAAAGATTGCAATGCTGTTTTCATCACCATTTTATATAGCTGGCACTCACAAGTTCAAACATTATTTTTATTAAATATTAGGAAACACTGAATGAGATATAAATTTTAAAATAGCAATTGAACATTTAAAACTACACTTAGATACTGACTTAATCAAGAATTTATTACAAAAATGCAAAAATGATAAGGCTATTGCACCTGCTGTTCAGCTTCCCTCCCCCACTTGGGGTCCAATCTTTTTCTAAGGTTACCGAGTAGTGCTAGTTTCCACATTCTGCAATGTAATTAAGATTTAGTGATACAGGAGGTTTTATATCTATTTTATAGAGCAATTTCATCAGAAGGAAATGGCTGGTTGAAATAACGAACTATAGATTTTTTTTCTATATTAGACTTATTTTTCATTAGAAATGTAATTCATGATTGCTCTCAAAAATCAAACCAAAATTTAGAACTGTATAAAAAAAATCTTTTAAAGTTTAATATACATTTGCCAACTATGGCTTATTGTTTTCCATGTCATCCAGGTAATGCTTTAGGAGATCTCCCAGACTGGGCACTGACAGATGCAAGAGTAGATGAGTGAATACAGGAGTGTGAGACATCTGTGTACCAGAATACAGGAGGTGAGGTGTCTGTGTACTAGAATACAGGAGGTGAGGTGAGGCATCTGTGTACTAGAATACAGGAGGTGAGGTGAGGCGTCTGTGTACTAGAGGCTATGGAACTTAGACACCAAAAGGAGAGTTTAAACGGGATGCTACTAAATAGATATTGAATGTGTAAATTGAATGTACTTCAATTTTAAATAGCTTCTCATTCCAGCTCCCTCTGCTACATGCATGAATTGTTCTTATGGAAATTAAAAAAAAACACTTTTACTTCGTGAATTATGATACCTTAAACCCATATGAGCTGGGGAAGTCTAACATATATGAAGATGTATTTACCCACAGCGCATTCAACTTCCTTTATCCTAAAGGAAAGTTTAAGGAAAGTAAGTAGGACTTACCCACAGCGCATTCAACTTCCTTTATCCTAAAAGAAAACAGATTTTTATCTGCTTCTTCATCAAATTCCTGAAAATTTATCTGATAGGTGCTTCAAAATGGTCACATTCCATAGTTTGTACATCAGAAACTCACCCATATAAATTGCCTGACAAAGCATAGATGGTTCTGAAATTTGAATTTTGCTTTTCACCAAGTGATATGCCTATCTGAGGAACAGTACGACAAAGAATTACACGTCTTAAAAGAACCATAAGGGACATATGACATTTGCTAAGCTGGTGGTGGCAGATGGCGTTGTCACCTGCTGTTTAAATTTAAACAAACAAACAAACATACATTTATAGTAGCATATATGATATGGTTTACAAACAAGTTCTAAGACCTTAGACCTTATCTGGCCTGTTGGTATGATAGAAGACTAGGAATTAACTATGTAATGATTTTTTTTCTTCTTGACAAGACATGTCACTTCATAAAATGTATTAACATGGCCATGTTATGAAACTAAGAGTCTATAGAGTATCTCTTCAGTTGACAGAAGAAATATAGGTAGAGTCAGGCAGAGTGAAGCTTGTGTCAGCCGAGCAAGGCCAATGAGGAAATGTTATCATTTATGGTCTACACTTTTCTGCTATATAGTCCCAAACCATGTTTCTTACAGATGCCATGTGGTTGCTTCAGTTATACTCTAAACTTCTGAATTTGCAGCAAAAATCTAAAGGGAATGGGAGCTTCATGACTGCATGATTTTAATAAGTCTATCAAATTGAAGATCCATTGATAGATATTAGTAACTAATAAACTTGTATTTTACTCATTATCTTATGACTGCTTGTATGTGTACTTAATGTGCAAATGTATGAAATATAGTATTTAGCCATCATAGTTGCTTAAACCCTAGAAACCTTAGTATTTATAACTATGAGTATAAACATTGCATCTTCCTCACAGAATGTTTATGATATTCCATGAGATTTTAATTATAACAAGCAACACTTACTAAATGATTACTCTTTGTCATGCACTTTATATGCTTCATTAATTTAATACTTATAATATCCCTTACACAGCTTTCCTTATTATTCACCTTATGCAGATGAGAAAACTGCAGCACCAAGTGGTTAAGTAACTTGTTCAAGGTCATGGAGACCAGAAGACAAACCCAGACAGGCTGGATCGGGAGTCCACATTTGCAACCACAGCACGACACTATGTGAGGTCCCATCATTGCTTGTTATTAACCTGCTATGTGAGGTCCCATCATTGCTTGTTATTAACCTGTTTTTCCAGTTTTTGATATTTTCCTTTTCTAATCCATTCCTCCACATGTCACGGAAATGATCTTTCTAAAATGTAATTCTAGCCTCTCATTTTTATATAACTTACCATTTTTTTCAACCAATCTATACATTTAAATTCATTCTCATATGTGATAAATCCCTTTAGCTTTTGGCTTAAGCGTTCATCCCACTCACCCAATATGTTCACAAACAAGGCCTAAACTATTTTAGGAATTGACAGCATTTTTACTTTCATACCTCTAGAGCTTTCAGTATCTGCTATGCATTTCCTGTAATAAGTTTCCAACTCTTCTTTATAAGACAAAACAATTTCCACTCTTCAAGCTCTTTATTAGACTTTTTCAGTGTATCCTGCTGCAATTTCAAGAGAAATGAGTGGCTCTTCCCTGTGCTGTCTACCTCTCAGATTAAACTCATTATAGTCACATCTCCACGTCACAAATGAGTTTTCAAGTCTCTCTCCCCCACTGGACTTTGTGCTCTTCCATGATGGCAATGGAGTTTGGTGCATCCTTGGATTATGAGTGTATGATATTTGATAAATATTTGACACTCAAAAATGAGTATTCAAAGTCTATTTGACTTCCATAAGAAAGTCACCTAAGTGCCATATTAGCAGCCAGCTCAACAGTTTAATGGAATAAACATTTATGAACAACTAACATCTGTCAGGCCCTGTGTGGTCAGGAATAGGTGTGACTAACACCTGACATGGCCCTCAAAGAGGCAGTACAGTTGCACAGGCAAATTTTCAGTTAATTTTGATATATTCCACTAACAAAGGTACTTATTGGGTGCCAGACAAGCAGAGGAGAGACCCTTAACCCAGACCAAAGAAAAAAGAAAAGCAAGCATGGATATTAGGCTGTCCCCATTCCAAATTGCCATTTATTTTCAATTTATTTTTTTTACTTTAGTTTTTTGAGATGGAGTCTCGGTCTTTCACCCAGGCTGGAGTGCAGTGGTGTGATCTTGCTCACTGCAATCTCTGTCTCCCGGGTTCAAGTGATTCTCCTGACTCAGCCTCCCGAGTAGCTGGGATAACAGGTACACGGCACAATGCCCTGCTGATTTTTGTACTTATAGTACAGATGGGGTTTTGCCATGTTGGCCAGGCTGGTCTTGAACTCCTGACCTCAAGTGATCTGCCCACCTTGACCTCACAAAGTGCTGGGTTTACAGGTGTCAGCCACTGCGTCCGGCCTCAAATTGCCATTTAAAGCTCAATTATTAATGTGGTAGAATGCTTTTCATTTAACAGCTGCAGTTCAATTATAGCTCAATGACTATGAGAGTCACCTAGGTTGTTACTAAGGTAGATCCTTGACGGTCTGAGGGATCCAAACATGTGAAGCAGGTGTAACTAACATTATTGAAGTGTTAATTCCTTGATAATTCGAAATGGAAAGTGGGTAGTCGTCTGTAAACCTAGTGATATGGCAAATTGATTAGTTAAGGCCATGAGTAATGGAGGTCAACATGCTTAGTTTCCTTGCATAAGAATAAAAAGAAAGAGAGTTAGAAAGCAAAATGAAAACAAGGAAAGAAAGGTGAAACAAGACAAGATTGCATTACAGCTTATCTGTTTATTTCTCCTATCTGAAATCTTTTTAGATGACAGTTTTGGCCTCAGAGTTTTTCCCAGAGACCTGAACAACCACATTGCTGTAGTCAATCCGTTATGCTATTTTCTATCTCTATAAATGTTCTAGAAGTCTAAAATGTACAGGTTATCTCACAGCTTCTGAAATGAGAATTTCTTGCGGCAGTCCTCTCTAGTTCATCACAGTTTTTCTCACAGGGCCAGGAACTGCATCTCACACATATTACTCTCAGCACAATTATTGAATGTTGAGTGGATGTAAGTACAAATGCAGAAGTTAGAATTTCACTTCTCAAAATTCTCAGACTGCAGTGCAGTAAAAGGAGAATTCATAGAATTAGAATCGATGGGTCTCAACTGTATCAAAATTTTCTCTACAACAGCTCATAATTTAGAGACTTCTTCATCTTGTTCTCTTGCACTCTATTTACAGGATAAAAGCCAGAGTAATCCTCTTAAAACATAATAAAATCATGTCACTCCTCTGCTAAATGTTCTCCAGTGGCTTCCCATCTGAGAATAAAAGGAACACCTGCAAATGGCCTGAGTCTCCTCCTGATTATTCTCACCAACCCCTTCTCTCCTGTACCTCTCCTGCAATTCACTCCACTAGGTCTCCTTGCTGATTCTTGAACACAGCAGGCATTCTCCTGCCTCAGCATTTGTACGTGTTCTGTCCTGTCTGCCTGGAGAACTCTTTTCCCAGATACCAGTGTGGTTTACTCTCTCACTTCCTTCAGTGATTTACTCAAAAGTCATTGCCTCATTAAAAACTTTCTGGTCACTCTGTCTAAAATTACAATCTCACCTTGACCACACATTGCAAATTTCCCATTTCTGCTTTATTATTTCTCGTTTGCATTTAACACCCTCTAACACACTATGCATGCTTTTTTATCTTAATGATTTCTCATCTTCTCTACTAGAATGTAAGCTCCATGAAGGCTGAGATTTTTCTCTATGACTTACAAACATATACTTAGTTGGTAGAAGAGTGCTTAACATTTCATAGGGTGCTCAATATATACTGCTGAAGAACTAAATGAATCTCCATTATGAATATGATTTTTTGGACATAACAAAAGTGTTATAAGGAAAGGCACTTGCTTGTTGCTATAGTGATTTATTGATGCAGTTCTAACTAGCTATGCAATCATTACCAATCATTGAGTTCATTATCTTCAACAAAATCCTAACCAATTAGAATCAATCAAGAATATTAATCATTATTTGATCTAATTTATATTTTGACAGAAAGCAGAAATCTCTTGGCATTAGAGTGTCTTATTCACAGAATGGTCCCACAATCCTTTAGTTTTGTGTATAAGCTTGAGGAATGATGAAAAGGTGAAAAAAAAGAGGTGTCCAGTGAGCTCACTCCACTTGCAGCATGGTTCTAGATAGCCAAGAACCACCATAATAGTCCTCTAGGTATCAGTAGCCTTCAGAGATAGAAAGTGGACTCACTCTGCCTTGGGCTTGATTTTAAAGGTACAAGTTCTTCTGCTTCTGGTGTGCAGTGGTTCTGTTTTTCCTTGTATTCTTTACCTATTATCAATAATAACAATGACAGCAAGTCTAATAGTCATGAAAGCAAACACTTACTGAGTACTAGCCTATCTACACCAAATCTCTTGGATGATATTGGTTGGTATCTTATTTTGAAACTGGCCCATAGAAGTGATGTTAATAGTCTTTTGAAATAAACATAGAAACTGACTTTCTTGGTTTGAAAGGCTGAAGCTTCCATTTGTCTAACCTGAGTTCTTTTTTAAGGAAAGTGACTCTCAGCCCTCCCAGAGAGTATCAAGGGGCTGAAACTCACCAGACCACGACACTCAGACAATGAAATGCCAGGCCTCTCATCCTCATGGTTTCTGTACTCCTCTCTGATTTCCATTTACTCACATGTAGTGGTATTCTTTACCCACTATATAAATCCCTAATTTTATTCCAATTTGAGAGAGATCTCCCATCATCTTTGGCTGCAGCACTTAAAGTCTTCTTCCCTGGCAATGCTTATTGTCTTGGTGACTAGCTTTCTGGGTAGTAAGCAGCAGGACCTAGATCAAAACCTATGTGTTTCAGTAAGAATTTTAAGTTATTTATTTGTATTTTTTTCCTTCTAATATTTTATTATCCCTTTTCAGTAATCTTCATTGTCTAGGTACTGGGCACTTTCATTCTTGCCTCGGGGAGGTGAAAGGAAGGGATAGGATTAGAAACAGCCAGTGAATTACTTGAAAATTTGTATTAAGAGGCTGTGCCCTTATAGGAAAAGAGATTCATGAGGATCAGGTTGCCTGTGTCCTCCCCTACAAACACACTCCACATCACCGAAGATTAGAAAGTTTTCATCCAGGATGCAGGGAGCCACAGGATGAAAGAGGTCTCTATGGGTCTCCAGAGTACAGCAGAACTCATTGCTTCTACACTGTGACATCAGAAATAAGGTCAAGGAGAAACAAGACTTGACATAAGAAACAAGACAAGGAGAGAAAATGGTTGAGAAGGGCTTTGAAGTAGAGAGTGCCACATAGAGTACAGAATCCACAGAAAGTCATCAGACTCGAAGAAGCAGACAGACAGGAATGATGGATGCCTCAGTGGTGTACTGAGGTAAAGCCCTCTTCAATAACCACCTCCATGCAACATCTATACAAATGGGCTCAAGAATCCCAGCTTGGATAAGAGGCTGGGCTTTCATCTGGATTTACAAAGTAATTAATGGAAAATTGAGAAAATTTCAATTATCTAATGATATATATCATTGGAGGAACATCTGCTCTCAAAATGCCTTGGAGCTATATAAGTTAATGGAACCTTGACCAGACTAGAGGGAAGAGAGCACTATCCCTAATGACTAAGGTTAAATTTGTCACCAGTCAAGCAGAATAAAAGTTATAAGAAGAAATTAAGTTGTTCTGTAGAAAGCGAAGAAGATAGCTTCTGCCTACCTGAGATTCATACTTGCTACATACATACTATTTAATTTCCTCTTTGAAACAATCTTATGTGATGAAAACTGTTATTTTCCATATTTTATAGTTTGAGAAAATTAATGTCCAGAGAGGTTAAGTAATTTATCTGAAGGTCTGACTGGTTCCAAAGTTATGTTCTTAATCTCTGCACTGTATAGCTTCAATTCCTGTCAGTTTTATATTATTAGATATTACATAATTTCAAGTTATCATTTTGCTTTCCACAGTTCCCTGAATGTACTAAAATAAGAAGCTAAGAAAATAAATCTTTTTATAATACCTTGACTTTAGTTTTTTGGTACAAGCAGTTGTACCAAAAATGAATGAAGGAAGAAATTAATTAATGAAGATCACCTCCATAATTCAAGTTCTGATCCTTCATTTCTTGCTGTCACAGGGCACGTTGAAACAACTAATGATGCAGATATACAAATCTACAGACTTGTGTGAGCGTAGGCTTCAGACTATGCTGGGTAAAGTCCCAGCTTTACCACTCAGCAATTGCGTGACTCTGACCAATTTACTCTTTCTATACTTCAGGTGTTTTTCATCTTTAAAAAGAATATAACAATAGCAACTACTTCATATGACTGTTTAATAATTAAATGAATTAATTGCAGGCTCACACCTGTAATCTCAGCATTTTGGGAGGCCGAGGTGGGTGGATCACCTGAGATCAGGAGTTCAAGATCAGCCTGGACAACATGGTGAAAGTCTGTCTCTGCTAAAAATACAAAAAATTAGCTGGGCTGGGTGGCACATGCCTGTAATCCCAGCTACTCAGGAGGCTGAGGCAGGAGAGTCACTTGAACCCAAGAGGCAAAGGCTGCAGTGAGCGGAGATCATGCCATTGTACTCCAGCCTGGGCAACAAGAGTGAAACTTCATCTCAAAAAAGAGAACAAAAGAATTAAATGAATTAATATATGCCCAGTGCATAGAGGAGTGCTGGCCACAAGAGAGTGCTTTATAAACATTTGCCAGATTTTGAAACGGGAATGCAAGTGCAAACCCATCTCTATTTCAAACTGTTATTTCCTTTTATATCCTGGAAATTAGAGTAGATCTTTTTAGGTCTTATGTAAATTGTATTAGGTTATATTGTATTTCAAATGGACTTTCATAAATGGTACAGGAAATATGAGTTTTCATTTACATAAATAATTCCTAATTTTATAATCAAGAAGTCTCAAATTAAATATGTTGTACTCCACGATAAAGCACATTGTTCAGAAAACACTGGGCAAAACATTAGTTCTGGGTGAGTTGAAAGATGAATTTCATACTCTGAGCTCATAAGCACTGTAGGAAGTTTGAGCAACCTGATTCCTGAAGCAAATCTTAAACCACAGACGTGGAACTTGGCTCTATCAGTTAGGAGTTTCTGTCAGTGGAGCATTTTCAAAGGTGCATGCAAGAGCAACCAAGGCTTGAGGTTAGAGATCCCCAGAGAATGTTTTACCCTTTGGTTAGTTCAGTGTAACAGAAATGATAAAAAAGAAAATTAGCTGAAAATTTTTCAGTCATCTGCTTTCATCCATTTTGACAAGGGAATGGGCTTTTTGCATGATCAGTCTGATTAGAGGTGTGGAAATTGGTCCTCTTGTGAAAAAACAAAAATAAAAATAAAACAAAAAACAAAACCCAGTCAGTGACACTGCCTTAGAGGAAAGCATCAGAGACCTCAGGCATAAGATTTTATTTATCTCCCTTACTTCTAAAAGAAGTTATAGCTTTCCCATGTGGCTTGTGTATTAGTTGTCATCTAATGTTTTACTAAAAAAAAAGAATGCTAATTGAAACATCATTTACCCCAGAAGGAAGGGCATTGCTGAGGAAAATGATATAAAGATAAACTCTATCCTCTTGACACACATAATAAATTCTATTTGCTAATGTTTATTAGTGCTTACAATATATCAGAAATCTTTCCTCTAATCACTAATTCTATGATACAGACTCTTAGGTTGTTGCATAGATGAAGAAACTGAGGCAAAGATATTTTAACTAAATTGTCTAAGATCAAACATTAGAGAAAAGACTGTAAACTAAATTCTTCAAATTTCCAAGACTATCTACCCTTAATCATACTAAACTACTGAAAAAGAAATGTTGCTAGGACAGAACTATCAGATTTAGAATTGTATGTTTTCTTTTACTTGTTCTCTATTTCTGGTAATGGCACTGAAGTTACATAACAGCATTAATGATTGCCAGTTTGCATCTATTTCCTGGTTTACCTTTCTATGGGCTATGAATGGCAAATGTGGTTGGTTAAATTTAAAATGGATCAGATTGTGCCTTTCATTCTTTAATGAGTTTATGAATTATACATAGATACGTAAGGGCTCCCTGAACTATCTCATTTTTCTCAGAAATATGTGAGAGGAAAGTCACTTTATAAACCAATGTAATTTTCCTAAGACACATTTATGACCTGTATCTGTGGGTGATGCCCTTTTGGATTTTTGCTGCAACATTTCCCTACCTTCAAAGCATTTTTGTCCAAATGATGACCTCAGAGCCCAAAGATTAAATGGCTTCCTTTTGCCAACTGACTTGCTGAGAATGACTAATGTGTCAGAACTCCAAGGGGTAATTTCCCCTATAAGAGAGTGATCTAATTGGATGTCTGAAATCAACTATATTGATTCTATATCTATTTGTCCAGTGGAGAGGGGCTTCAAATAAAGGTGAGGCTGCTCCTTTGACTGCAAAGGTTTTGAAGAGCAGAAAACTAAGCAAGGACATGATGCCCCAAAGACACCAGCACGACAGAATGTCTGTGACTTGGGTAGATGAACCAAAAACAGAACAGAGGCTGTGGGATTTCTAAACCAAAGGACAAGTAAGAGCATATTTTAAGGCAAGCATCCTATAACTGGCTATGACTGCGGCAATGGTTTCAATTATGGTTGGAGCAAATAGCAATTCATGTGGTTTGTCTGTGCATCAATGAGCAACACAAAGAAGTTTGGACATTATGATCACTGACTGTGATAGGCTTTTCCTCATTTAGTATTCATAGGTGAGCCTCCCTTTCTCTTATTTTCTGTTTGTAACAAATGTACAAAATGGAAGCTTTCCTTCTATTGCACCATGACTGTTGAATAAAAATGCGGCATTCTCCGCAAAATAGATGGATCACATGGTTATCCAGCAGCTGTGCCTCATTCAAACTACCAGCATGAATTAACATGCGTATTATCTTTACAGAGTGCAGAGGTAGACAACTACTTTGCTTCCCCCTACACCCCCAGGTAGACACTGTTCAAAAATGTTTGAAATTAGATAAGTATTTTTTATTCTTAGCAGAATATGAAAAATTCACAAATTCTGGTATATGAGCACATAAACATTTCATCATTTCCCAAATATACAAGTGTGAAATGGCTGTCATAAATACAAATGTTCAGAGCTGTACACAAGATGGGGCCAACCACATTACAGCAGCATGCCTTCTTGCATTTTATCACAGCACTAAAATATGCAATTCCTTCCCTTGAAAAAGCACTGTTATGGGCATTATAAAGAAATGAGCCACAATGAGGTCTGAGCAATTATCACCCTGGAGGGAAACACACTGATGCAATTGAACAGGAATAGCTGTTTAGACAACCGGACTCTACTAGTTCACTATTGGAGCCAAGGAGCCTAATTCATCACCTGGCCTCAATTTCAGGAGACTTCCATTCAGTGTGAGGACGAAAGCAGTCAGAGGACTTAACGAGAAAGGCGATTAAGCACGAAAGAAAGCTGACTATAAATAGAGGTGACTACATTAGAGTAATAATTAGGTGTTCATCAAAAGAGATGAGACATATGTTATGTTATACTATTGTTTTGTAATGCTTTTTTTGTTGCTGTTGTTAAAGCATTTTACTACCTAGTTTTAATGTTTCTAATATTTTGATATTAGATTTCTAATATTTCAGTATTTAAGGATGGAAAAACAGTGCTTAGAGGAAACTGCCATCAAATTTTAGTGTCGTTTTAATGATGAAGTAATGTAATAAGACTTCCAAGTTCTTCATGTAGGATTTCTTCATATTCCAAATCATTATCTTGGGCTGAATCATATCTATATTTGTCACATCCTTTCATTTTTGGAAAACTCCCATTATTTTGGCTTTTATAATAAAACAGTGAAACAAAGCCCACCACAAGTGGAAAATAAAAATACAAATCGATCTGCACAGCACCACTACACTCTCCAGTGCCTCCCACCACAAAAAGTAGGAAGAAAGCAATTCACCCTTTCCTAAAATCCAGTCTCTTCATAAAATGAAGTACAATACTTTGGCAGATGTTGGTCTCACAGGGATGCCTTTTACCATCAGCTAGCTAAATATAACAAAACAGGAGTGAGAATTTGCTTGATTGGGAAAAGTACTTCAATTGAAAGTAGAACACAGGCCAGGCACAGTGGCTCTTGCTTGTAATCCCAGCACTTTGGGACGCCAAAGGTAGGCTGATCATCTGATGTCAGGATTTCCAGACCAGCCAGACCAACATGTTGAAACCCTGTCTCTACTAAAAACACAAAATTAGCTGGGTGTGGTGCTGCATGCCTGTAGTCCCAGCTATTCAGAAGGCTGAGGCAGGTGCATCACTTGGACAACCTGGGAGGTGGAGGTTGCAGTGAGCCAAGATTGTGCAACTACACTCTGGCCTGGGCGACAGAGTGAGACAGACAGACAGACAGACAGAAAGAAAGAAAGAAAGAAAGAAAGAAATAAAGAAAGAAAGAAAGAAAGAAAGAAAGAGAGAAAGAGAGAGAGAAAGAAAGAAAGGAAGGAAGAACGGAAGGAAGAAAGAAAGAAAGAAAAGAAAAATACATTGAAAAGAATAAACTTACCCACAACCGACCAAGGTTTGTGGAGGCAGCTAATGCAGAGGGAAATGTGTAATTGTGGACATCTATGTTAATAAAGAAAAAGGCTCTC